>JACMIJ010001378.1:0-12642 GCA_014805365.1 Koerneria luziae
CAGAGCTGTAGCTCTTCTGGTAATAAAATGGACAGGTGTTACACAAAATGGCATTTGACATTCTATATAATAAGGGACATCATAATTGCATTTTATGTATAATATTATATGTCATATACATAATAATAGTTTTGCAAATTTAAAATTTAAAAAAAGGAACCGATTCGTTGATTCCGCGGAGCGACGCGGCTTCTGAGATGATTCCGGCGACGTAGACAACATCTCCTTCGTCCAGTCGATCGCCCTTCGATACACTCAAATCCAGCGCCGAATTGAGTAGAAATGTCACATTGTCGGCTGTCATCGGACCATTCTGAATACATTGGGATCAAATAGGAAAGCGAACGATTAATATAATCGGGAACCCGTCTTATTACGGGCAAAGCTTTTTGTTTACTAGAATACTTGTTTTTAAAAGCTTTCAAGGGTTAGCCCCTTGAGCAATGTCTTGCCTGTGCAAGTGGTGATGAAGATGAAGGTGCTGTGTCTACTGTTGGTGATGGAGTTCCTTCCACTGAACGGATTATTTTACAATATTTGTTTACAATGAGCATAGCCAACGCGTTGCGGATATAAATGAATATGATTCGATGTATGATTCTTCAGTACTTGAACTGTCTGACAATGAGTGAACTCCTGAATACCTTGTGGAGTCTCGCAATAGTAGTACAACTGGTCGCTGTCCACAGTCGATGACTTCCACATCATCATCGATTTCTTGAAGAAGAAGTTCACGGCTTCTCCACAGCTGATTGCTGCAATTTGATTAGCTTATGGATGCGATCTTTGGTCGTTACAATTCATAGCTGACACTCTAGGAGATCTTACTGTTGAGATTGTTATAGTCGTAGTCGGAGCCGTCTTGCCACTTGTAGTTCGATTCGATTCCATTGCCGTCGCAGTGCAATCCGAGCATAACTGATTCCATGATCAAGTCGGCGATGCAATTGTTTTCCTGTTGCATAACTTTATATGTAAGTTGTTACTTATTGTAGTATTATATTATAGTAAAAACAGTTAAGATAATTAGGGTAAAGTAGACAGCCTTACAATTAGGAGCTCACAATGAGCTTGACCAATACCGTAAGGGGATACGGTATTTTTCTCACCTGTTCGGAATGAATTGAGAAGAGAGTCGCTCCTTCTTTCGCACATGCTTCGGATGCATCTGCGTAGTTCGCACGGACTGTGGAGGGACGGATGCAGCGAGTTTCCGAACAGGTGGTACTGTATCCAGACGGACAACTTCCGGATTCTGTAATACACGAGAGTACAGTAATCAGTAGCAGACAGATACAGATCACTAATGTGCCAATTACATGACAGTATGCTAAAAAAACCAAAAATCATAATGGCATTGGGTTACTGTAGCCTATGTAGATAGTAGCAAAACACTTATATTCTTACCAGTAGCATTAACTTGGCAGATGTAGAGAGCGTAGACATCCCGTTCCATGTACCATTTTGTGTCGACGGCAGCCGGAAGACTTACTGGCTGGAAATAGTAGCCAACGTTTGGGCCGCACGCGCCATCTGAAAGGCATACTCGCATGATGGACAACACAAATGTATTCCATGACAAGGCGTGCCGTTAGCTTTTTCCTTGTTCTTGTTTGCTGGTAAGCACACCAAATGGCACCGGATGTCAACACTTGCCGATTTAAGCTTCGAGTGCCCGATGACCGTTGTTGTTGATTGTTCTGTTGTTGCAAAACAATTTTGGCAATGGTGAAATATGTGATCAGTGTGCATCGGTTGTGTCAGAATGCTAATTCTTTCAAACTAGGAAAGACAACCTTCGACCGTCGAATAGTTGACGGGTGAACTGTCCGGCCACGAGTAGAATCGCGTTCCGCCCACTTGTTCGCAGCTCAGGCCGTTCAACGTTTTCCCCTGGCTGTGAGCGAACAAGCAGTGATTGTCCTGCAATCCAGTGCTAACAATAAGAAATAACGTAGAATAAGCTGTTCCGAAATATGTACATAATATACTCTTATTGTTAGAAATACCGACATTACAAATATTATGACTGCTTGATCTTCCGAGCAAAACAGTTTGCAAAGGGAGGCATGACTGTGAGTCCACAACATGCAGTCTCTAAGCCGTTAAGTGCCTTGTGATGGGCCAGATGTTATGGCCGCATGACTATTGTGTTCTCCGGACTACGCAAACCCATTTAGTTCCACATACGTGCATGCTTTTAAAAGTGTGGCCGATTTGAGACCGACAACTACAACCTATGTAAGAACCCTTAGAACTAACAAATAAAAGTTGAAAGAGGAAATAAATAGCATAAAGTGCTCTCTAGTACTTACTTTCAAAATATTACGATTGCTCGACAAGAGTAACTGACCAACATTCCGTGTACCGTAGCCAGATACCCGCCATCAGCAGTGCAATCCGCTTTGGCATCCACTTTTGTCTTCGTTTCGGATGATTGTCTGACACATCTATCGGAGCAGAGCGTCGTGTAGCCGTCACGACAGGCACAATCCACTTCTGAACAACGAGAATGGGAATTTGAAAATTTTAAGACCCTTATTGTAAAAACTTCTCTTATAACGTAATGATCTACCACTTGGTTTTTTCAATGACATGAATCTGTTGTGTTTAATTTACCTTTTACAACGTTGGAAAGACATAATAGCAGTAAGAGGTTGACAAGGAGATGTGTTCTCATCTCGAGATGATAGCCGAGATCACTTGGAAGCTTCGTGAAGACCTCGGAGTTGCGATGTTTTCGTGTGCCGCGGTAGGGCGGAGTTCACGTTCGCCCCCGCTGTTATCACCATCTGATTTTTGAATTGATAACATTCCCGCCGTTCCGAGCGAAGTTTGTGATTTTGTTAGTGTACAGCTAACGGTTTCCTTTCGACGCTGTGTAGGGGTTTTCCTGGCAAGAAGAGGCGTGTCTGCCTTTCACTTATTGTCTAACAATAAGATGATGACCATTAGATTTCTAACAATAAAGCCCGGGTTTTTATGCGCTAACAATAAGTGTAGAAGACATTTGTTGCAAGCAAATGTCTTCTACACTTATTGTTATTGTTACTATTCTATGCTTCTCCTATGCTCACATCAAACGAGAGTAACCTATATTTTTTAGTAAAGTATTTTTTGCACTATTTAATACATCGCGAAGAAAACACTGTTTCTGAACTATCTTTTTGCTCTGAACGTGTCGTGACTGGTACAACCACGTTTCGTTCTGTGATCACATTCTAAATATACATCGTGTGCGTATATATGAATCATGTTTGCCTATAAAAGTTCCATGACATTGTCAGTTCCATATAATCTGTGTAAACGCGGCCGTACAAAACAGCCTTCAAGCCTAAATCGCGACTGCAAGTATTCCGTCCCAGTACTGCCATAAATTAGTTTCGCTCTTTTTGATCTGTTTTTCTTCTATAAGATTATTTAATGATAAGCATATAGTGATTGCATGTTGCTTCAACGACTGTGAGCCTGATTCATGTTCTCTTCTCACACTTATAAGGTAAACAATTCCGTTGCCACATGACGAAGTGATTATAAGTGTTTTCGATCGTCCCAACAAGAACGACGCCTGCAAAGGTTGTGCAATGGCCCTTATCTCATAATATACACACGGTCCTTACAACTTTGTTAGTGGTGACGATGGTTGCACCTTTTTGACCGTTCTATGAAACAATAAACAGACGGATTGTGTACCATCGGGTACCGATCTCATCGGCTGTCAAGGAAAGCAATTCAAGATTCTCAGCGACACTTCTTATTGTTAGCAAACATGAACTGTACACGGAAACTCTTTCACTGCATTTAAAAAAACAGGACTCAAAATTTGCATTTTTCTTTGTTTTCACTACTTATCATGAAGCACTGAAGACCAACCGAAGCAACAAGATGTGCTTATACTATGCAGTATTTGGTGTTGTTGCTACAAACTGATTGGTGTTTGCATGATAATTGAAAAACTCATCCCTCTTGGATCTCAGTCCCGGAAGCCACGCTGGTGGTCCTCATTTGTGATACAGGATTGCTGCCACACAGCCATCAGACGTTCAAAAATCTTTGCGATTTGAACCTTCTAATCAGTTGTCAGAGATAAGGAACAATTTGTGAACCTTTTATTATGCGGAGAAATCAAACAGTTGAAAGACAGGAATGAAAGCGATAATGGAATGAGTGGTGAAAAGGCACAAAATACCGAACCTTATTGTTAGTAATTACAAGCATTGTATGATAAATAATGGTGAAAAGGCTCAAAATGAAGAGGCACAGGATACTAAAACCAGAGATATTATCTTACATTGTATTATTGTATGGCATAATGTCAGTCCTCACTCCGTTGGCTGTTTGGTCTCTCCGGGTTCATCGCGAACTGTTGGAACATGAATCTCATGCGTGAGAACAAGAGGTACATCTGTTCGCTCTTCGCCGCTTCTTCCGATTTCAAACTTCGCTCGTGTTCCTCATTAATTGGAGCGATCCGCTCTGCTCCAGAAACGGTGGCAACTTCAGGTTCTCGGGGAGTTCCAGGTGATTCCACAGTGTGCCTTCGATTGCAGAAAATGTGCAGAAGCAACAGTACAACGCCGTGAGCTCCTAGGAAGTAAGTAATAATGGATGTTATTCATAATTTATGTGCGTGTTATGAACTACGCAAACAACGAATAACTTAGTTTGAAAGCGTTGGTTTAAAAAAAACTTATGCGTTCTTGTTGTCAGTTGCAAAAAATGAGAGCAGTCCCGAAGTGGAAGTTGTGGTATTTGTTTCCTGCCCAGTATTAGTCATATCTTCCATTGTTATCTTCCTCGATGGACCAACAATATTCTCGGCCACTCCATACCGTTGATAAAAGCGAAGGCGAAATGCCAGAACGTAGCCTTCGGTGAGTATAGTGTGAAGTAGCCAAGAATCTGAAAGCAAGACTCACTATCTATCTCGGAAAAAATAAAACATTAGCCTCGCTGTAAAGTGCATACCCATGGTAGTCCCAGTTGAACCATTAGTATGGTAAGGCTTCGTAACTGCCTCCAAATGCTATCCATACGATGATTGATCTGAAATGAGTTGCATTCCACGGAACAAAAGTGCAGTGGCTTTGCTAATTGTAAGCATTTGGCAAATTGTATAATACACATATGCATGTGGACGACGAACCTCGGGGCTGAAAAGACGGAACGTCTTCCAACTGGCAACCGCCATACTGACAAGGAGACACGAGAAGAGGATCAGCACTGGGAGAACGACGCCCGGGAACACGTGGCTGGGACGAACCCAACATCTGAATGAAATGACGGTCATGACAGAATACCAACGTTATTAGTTGAATGCTTTATTCTTAAATGTGGGACTAACAATCCATCATTCCTTGAGAAGAAATCATCGCTGGTCGAGATCACGAGAGAATAGATCAATTGAATGCCTGAATATGATGTTTTAGGTATTGTATTGATTTCCTCTAGTAGACCCACCGAAAACACTAAGAAACAGCGTGAGCATCTTTCGTGTTGACAAATCATGGAATAGGGAATAGCCAGGACCAACGGCCAGTGCATGTGCCGTGCAGCAGACATCGAGTGCCACGAAGAGGATCGTACTGCAAACAACATCTTACAATTAGGGTGGAATATTGTACGATTTATACCCGGGTTTATTCCGGTTTTGGACGCTTCATTGGTCAAAAAGTACAAAGCAGAACGTTGATATCGTCATTTTGGCTATACGTACGTCATCATAAGACTGTATTCGACGACGGCGACTGTCGAACAGAATACGCCCGAAACAGACGCATTCTCGAATATCGCGTGGACGATGTAGTAGAGATAGATGGTTCGGATGTACAGCGACCGCACGGGGGGAATACTCGTCGGGCAGTCGAGAACGGGCAACAACCGACACGAAAGACTGAAGGGACTATTAGCACTTTTCCTTCTTATTTCGCCACTGTTGCCTGTTATTATGTTATATGCTTTACGTCACTGTAAAGATAAATAATGATAATGATTTGGGATGCAGAATCGAACAATATTGATTTTCTGATAGTTTACCTTTTGAGAGGCACTTCATAGATGAGCACCGACAGGGCAACGATGCTCAAGATGCTCATCATGTACTCGAATGCCATGAGACCGGACTCACATGTCAGGGAGTCATGAGGAGTGGCATCCTGCAAGTCATTTCATTGCTAACAATAAGACAACAACAATATCAAAAGATGCGGACAAACATAACAGCTATATGATAACTAACAATAAGATGCCAACGAACCAAAACAACTGTGAAATGTGATCGAATCGGACAATGTGCAATGAGGGAACCATGTGAGAAAGAACTCTCGCACTCTGACGAAGGAGTCCATCTCAATTGAGATGGGTCCCAAGACGAAACTGCGAAGGAACCGTGCAGGAGGTTACGGTACTGAATGTTGATTGCTTGTGTAGAAACATAAGTACACACTCTCATTTTCCGCATGTCAAAGTACCCACCGTTTCCAGATTCACTGAAATCCTAGCGGTGCTGGTGAACGTCAAGTTCCGATTCAGCGTCAAAGATGGTTCCAGGTCCAAGCGTATGAGTGATGCTGTCATGACGGGCACCTTCTCCAGAAGAATCACTTGCCGATCACAATCTCCCGATGGATTCGTGGAGGAAACATCCGCGATGTTCGCCTGGAAGCGGTTTCAAGCAAAAGTTACTGCATTTGGTTTTTTTTAAAAATTCTTATTGCTAGTAAAACGCGTACGTAAAGGAATGAAAGTAAAATGATCAAAGAAAGGCTTTGAAACTTTGGTTATGACCAAAGTTTTCAAATCCATTTCTTTCCAGACATTTTATCCCCACCCCACCCCCTATATAATAATATTATACAAGCGGGATACCTGATGCGCGAACTGCCGCAGCACCCGCAGGGATCCTTCGGTAGCGAAAAGTTTCGATGAGCGCACGATGACGAAGAAAACATGCGAAGCTGACGGCGATTTGTATTCGAAGAAGCAAAAATACCAGTGACATCCTGTATCTCCGATGGCGTCATCGTGATCGAGTTGCTGGCCCGACTTCCTTCCACGAATACCTCATCTGCGTCAGCTAATCCAAATATCAGATGAGAAGAATCTGCAATGGACAGTTTATGTTCCTATTCTTACAATTAGGGTTAAGTTTTACTATTTTGTGTGATTGCAGAAACTACGATATGGAAACTCACTGAATATTCTTTGCAGCGAATACGATAGGAATCCGAAATTTCTTCCAGAAAGATATGATATCTTCGAAATGTCGGCACTGCGAACGAGATTTTCGAATGTTTCGAAAAATCTAAGACAATGCGAGCTGCAATCGGATACGGTACCTCCTTGTGAACAGTTTATCCTCTTCAATGATCGATGCGTTTGCATATAATTGTGCATCCATTGTGGCCAGAATAAGCATCGCTTCCTAAAAAATAAAAATCATATAATAAAAAATAAAAATTGCATTCTGAGTATAACGCTGTACGAATCTTACAATTAGAAATTACAAACATAAAAACTATGTGGAATATCAATATTGTTTACCCTTCACCAACAAAGTAGCTTTATACTCGTCGCTTACGGTTTCTGTGATGCCTTGTAGTGTCGATGCTTTCCCCACAATGTCATTCATGTACACCAGGTCTTCTCTGTCAATGCGATTTCCTTTGGTGAGAGCGAGGTCCAGGCATCGGTGAAGTTGGGATTCCACATTGTCCAGGGTGACGTCCTGTTCAAAGTCAAGAATAGTGACTGTATACATACTTATTTTACGTTATACTGAAGAAATTTCTGACAATAAGCTCTTATTTTTGTTTTAAGTAAGAAATTCTACAAACATTTCCTGAAGCAGTTGTTGCGATGCCATCCAGCTGTGTATGCGTTGTGCCATCTTCTTTCATAGTTGTGGCGGGTGGGTTGTTGTAGTCTGAAGTAGCTATCAGAAACATGGCATGTGTCTTTTCTAGACTTTCTAGTTAGCTACTATTGGAGGATTACCAGGTTTCGTTTCGCAATAGTAGGACAGTTCCTGTGTGATATTCGTTGACAGCCATTCCGCATACGGTTTCAAGAGGTAAAACTCAATTTTCGGTCCGCACATGGCAGCTAAAACAAATATTTTATATAATTGCGCATAAATAATCAACAGCATCCTTCCTTGCTGTTACATATGTAAGCAGAACATTGACAATACGCTTATATCCCTTTGCCTTGAGCATCATGTCGCAATTCTTACTAGCCAGACTGTCCAGATAGTCTGCCGGACTTCCGTCATCCCAAGTGTACGTCTTGTTCGCTCCACTCGCCTCACAGTGCAGACCAATGAAGGTGTCACCGAGCACTTGGTCGTATAGACAGTCGTTTTCCTGATAAGTACGGGTTGATAACAATGGAATGACAAGTTTATCAATCTGATACTGAACCGTTCAAATCTGTCGTATTACAGCGATAGCTTCAAGGGGTTCATATTGTAAGGCCCGAAACCTATTGTTAGCAAGAGACACGTGTTTTCAATGCACAAGAAATGCAGAACATCATCAAAATACCTGAAGGGAGTGAATTGAGATGAGATTTGCACCGTCTCTGGCACATGCAGCTTGTGCTGTTGGCATCCTTGCTTCGGAGGTGGAGACTTTGATGCATCTTTCAGGAGAGCACGTTGCATTATAGCCACTTGGACATCCGCCAGTTTCTGAAACAACTTACAATTAGTTCCTCATGTGCAACCAACAATAAGGCATTTTCAAAAGAATGATAATATGTGAGTTATGAGTTACGACTCAATCAGCATGTACTGACAAGGAGGAGAACCTGTTGCTTTCGTTTGGCAGACGTATATACAATGTGCTTCCTGTGTTTGTCTCCATCGAGTGTCCTTTGGCTTCTCCGACACTGATAACGTCAAGAAGTACGAGACATCACTGCCGCAAGCAGCGTCTGAAACAACAACTTCAATTGAGCGCTGCTCCTGATGACTAGATGATAACACTAGTGCCATCACATCATATCCAAACTGGTCCCAAATATGCACCTCTACAAAGAATGAAGTCTTTGTTCTTGTATGCAAGCAAGAGACTGTAGATCGGAAGAAGCTGCATGCCGTGTGCCATCAATTTCATATCTTATTCTTAGAAAATAAAATAGATGTTACAAAAATACCATTTCCGGTAGGATAAGCGAACCTGCGACATAGGAATAATCAATGGGACTATCGTCCGGCCAGGAAAATGCTCTCTTGTTGTTCACGAGGTCACATTTCAGGCCTATCCGAGTGTCGCCTTTTATGTGGCGGAACAAACAGTGATTGATCTGCAAATTGCAACTTTCTTAGCCACAAGAAGAAGTTCTAATTATTCAAATTGCAAGAACGGATGCATATATTCGGGAGGTTCTACAAGTTAAAGGGGAACGAACCGCAGAGGAATGGACCGTGGCAAGGATGGCGCCGTCTTTGGCGCAATCCGAGATCGCGTCAGGAAGCGTTCGTTTCTCCGTTGACAGCTTTCGGCATATATCGTCCTCACACAAGTTTGAATAGCCAGGTGGACATGGAATGTCTGCAATTCATGCGAAGAATAAGCGAAACTCACCTCTGCTGCTGACGAGATCAGAAATCACAAAAGCAAGAAGCAGCAATAACACTCGTCCATATGTGTGTGCTCTTCGGTTGCACATTGGACCTGTAAAAAACTTTCGTGGTGAGAATGCAAAAGACAGTCTTACAATTCGTTTCAAACTAACAAACAAAGTCAGTGGCAAAAAACAACAACACATGTATGCATCTGTGAATGGTACAACAATGTTTTCACAACTACAACTACAGTTCGAGCTCTAAGTACCATATCTGGTCATCTTTGCCTTCAAATGCAAAGGGCGCGCCCCGGAGAATAGCCGCGGGCGATTTTGTTTCCTTATCAGTGTTATCAAACGTCGAAAACACCTTTCCCTCTCTCACAGGAACGACATTATTAGCCATTGGATAAACACCACTCGCTGGTAGTGATAGTGGATCTGATATGACGTCAATGGGGCATTCAATGCCATGTGCAATTATTATACTATACATTTTTATCAAGCATGTGCTCTTTCAGTCTACAATAACAGTTGATATTTATATCAGTTATTTTGATTAATGTTGAGAGTGATACGAATCCGTATTTTCGTCGTGACAGAAACGAGTGTGTGACCTCCATGCAGAAACCGCTTTACACCTTGTCTTCAGTTGAGCTTGGCCGTACCTTATTCTTGACCTTTTTTAACGTATAATACATCGACAATGAAAATGTGTTGTTCCAACATTGCCAGACAATAAATATTTATTTCCGCCCACCAGGTGAGCAAGAGAGAATCGAAGAAGGAAACAGGATGAGCACCAGTCGCGATATGTGAATGAGGTGCACCGGTTGTAGGGAACTCTTGGAGAGGTGAGATTCTCGTGGAGAGCTGATTCGTATGTGAGATTGCTAATAACTGACACTGGGAGTGCCACTGACAAAGAAAGTGGAGGGAGAATAAGTAGAAGACATAATAGTGATTTGAAACCTTATGAATACATGTTATTAGTGAAAGAAAAGAGTAAAAGAACGTTATACGGTATTGCCTAAGGCGACAGCAAACGGTAGTGGAAATATAATAAACATCACAATAGACATTTGGAGGTACTCGTTATTGCAAGTATGGAACACAATGAACAACCAGGAGAAGAACTGTGATTTCTGCACATAATATTCTGATTGGCAAGATTCAATAGATCAGAGTGCGAATTTGTCGGTGTTAGTGATGCTCTGCTGGGTCACCCGATGCTGTTTCATGTCGCTTCTCCTTCGTCCGTTGCTGATTCCATCGGTGGAATCCGAAGGACGGATCGGACGACGGAGGATCCGGTGGTGGACGAAGCGATGCACTTCGGGGATTCTGAACAGTACGGTATGAGATGCTTACAAGTAGTTACATTTTGATTATGTATTACTGAAATTACATTAAATTAGTAACATTATTTTAATATTATTGATGAACACAGGAATTTTTTTTTGCACGTTGGCTGACAATAAGCACAGGCGAACGTGCATTCAGACTCAACAATTTCTCTCCTTGTACATATTTGGTAGCTGACACGATGCTATGAGATATTGAAATTTTAAAGTAAACACGGTACTGAAAAAAGCCTATGCTACAGCCTAATATGAATGCGGGCTTTGAACAAGATAACCAACCTCGTAGCATACACAATGGGATTCACCATCGACTTGATCATGATGCAAATCAATACCGACGTGGAGAGAAAGATGATCATCGTCGACGGATTCCGGTACAACGGCATACTCTGTAACACATCTTCGTGAACCTTGTTTGGGAAAATGTGCTAGCATGCAGGAAAAAAATATACACACAACTCGCCACGGTAGTAAACCCCTCTGTTTCTAGTGAGTTGTCCAGCAACATTTTACACTGACAATGAGTTACCGTAAAAAGTCACTGGAAACACTAATTTACTACTGCGGCTGGCGTATTCTCAAATTTTGTATACAAACGGCAGCCTTACTTCAGCAGTAAGAATGAAGAAAGCGGAAGCGGGCATCCATCCGAGGATGAATGTTCCGAAGATGAATACGGCCGTCACAACCGTCTTCCTCCCGCGACTGTTCCCCGTTCCCATTAAGGTTTTCGTTCGAACCTGTAACATTTTGTTCTTAATCGAGAATCTCTTTCACTTTCTGAGGAATAGTTGATGGACTATCACAACGCATTCCACTCAATTACCGGCTATTCACGAGACTTGTCCTATAAGGAATAAATAACGGTGTATCGCACACTCGAAGAATACTGACTAATTCGTCCATCCCGTGCAAGATATTCATTGCACGGATGAACTCTCTCAGATATTCCAACTAAGATGAACAGGGAAAGTCACGTTGGCAGCATATAATGGCTCTTACCTGTGAAACAGCAGAAAGAAGTCGCCAGTAGATAACACATGTGATCAACATCAAGATGATAATGATCAATGATATGTATAGACGGAAGGTGAAGTTATCGTACATGGCATTTTCGCGGCAGGAGTCACTCCTAAACTCAATTATTCATTAGAAGATTACTCAAAAAACGTCTTCGTTATGAGTATTTTATTTTCGGAACACGGCGAGTATTCAGTTTCTGACAACAAGATCAGCACGAGTAGTAATGACGTTCCGGACATCTTCAGACGCAATGTTCATTGGCGCCAAATTTTGGAAAAGCAAGTAAGCTCTAAGACAAGGAATGTTGAATGTGCTAACAATAAGATCATTGAATTGGTGTGAAATGAGAACCAACCTGTATCCCTGTCCTTCCCATGAGGCGAAATAAATCACGAGTCCAACTGGCGGAAGAGCCCAGATGAGGAATATCAGCACGTGGCACATCCTGCAAATTGTCAATTACAATAACAATACTTTTCTAATTGTAAGAACAATACAAGGTGAGCATTGGCAGGCAAATTGAATTTTCTACCTTATTTTGTTCATTCAGCTTCTCGGATCAAACCTACTTGGCTAGATTTTAAAAAATAAACATTGTAAAAAAATTATTTACCTTATAGTGAAGCATCGCGCATGATCGAATGGTCTGACGATCTGGACGTAGTGGGCAAAGGACAGCGCCACCAAG
>JACMIJ010001380.1:0-12636 GCA_014805365.1 Koerneria luziae
GCAACTACTATTTCAAGTTAGCAAGTGTATAATGAAAGCTAAAAAGGGAAACTATTCGTTTTATTTCTTGTCTGGCTTGCCTATACATCGACATTTAAAATTGAATATAAGAACATATTTTTGTATTTAGTAATAATGTTTAATCAGAACCACATTTTGGCAACGGGGTGGTCCTTTAATCTAAGAGGCCAGAAACGGGGTGTCTGTTGAAATTTAGGTTCATAGCGGGTTGCTCAAGATGTTAAGGTATTCCAAAACGGGGTGCCCCTGATAATGAGCTATCAACATACATCGCCAACAACGTTATTGATAATGCTGGAGCACATACCTTAACATTGGAAGCACCTCGTTTGGGAGTATCAATGTTTAATAGGCGAAGAATCTTACACTGGAGGGTCACCCCGTTTTAGAGATATAGAAACATTACATACCAATGCATGCTATCAATAACATTGCTCTCGATGCATGGTCTAGCAGTGCTTTCGCGTGAGTGCACTTTTGTGGGTAAGGGGTAATCCTTTGAATCCAAGAATAGTATGATGAAACGAACTGCATTTGCATGGAAACGAACGAAAGTTGTTTGCCCGACTGCTCTTTCTTTTTTTAGTGCAATACTTAAAGTTGCTGGAGGCAACCAACTCCATATAATGAGAAGAAAAAACGGGAATGGTGCAAGGAAGAAGAAGCTTGAGGGGCACAAGAATGCTATTGCAAACGTTGAAGCACCCCGTTTTGCGATACCTTAGCATTAGAGGCACCTCGTTTACAAGCTTAACAATAAGTGTTCAATGGACACCTCGTCTTTGGCATCTTACGCTAGAGGGTTACCTCGTTTTACGTACAAGAGCGAGTATCCAACATTTCGAAGTGTTAGAACAGAGTGCACGGCCGTTGTCTCACTCACAAGAAAACCTACGACAAGCAAAAGTTCAATGCTTGAACTTCAAGTAACTGACTCCGCCCACTTTGCCCATACCTTTGCGATGTGCATTCCGCTGTTGGGTAGGCGGCTCTGTGGCGATTGGTCCAGCTGTCAAGTGGGCGGTACTACCAAGTGTGCCGTACTAGATCTACGGTTGGTTTTTTTAAGTGTTTGTGATGGGCTAACTGAGTATCGTTATAGGAATAAACGGAATGGCGAGTCGAAATCGGCCGAATCGTCTTCAGTAAACGAGCAACAACTTGTGGCCAAGGTTTGTAATTTTCCCTTTTAGTGCTTACATGGTTTTGGGTCTACTTCACTGTGGAAGGCAGGGGGCGTGGCCTCACGCCCCCTGCAAGTGAAGTGAACCACTTTTTATACTGCTGTACATTTTTGAAATATTTAATTTGAAGTTTTCTTAGCTTGAAGCCTTATGTGCCGTCGAGCACGCTATAAGACAATAGCGTGCTTGGTGATCCAAAAGCGTGCCATGGTGGTACCAAAGTCGGTGGTGACGCGCTCTGGGTACCAAACTGACTCGGTGTTACCACCCAATTTTGGACTGATTCTTTGGTGTCACCACCCTCTTTAAAGATCATCATCCTTTTTCAGAGCGACCATCTTCTTTATTGTCAGGGTCAGCGCATTGCTTTGAATCTCTGAAATTTGTTGCTTTACGTATAAATTTTGCTTGCTGTCTGGTGGAAGGTGTTTTGAGCTGACCATCTCACGTGAGAGAGTTGTGCTTAATTATAGGTGTGTGTTTTCAAGGTTTTGTCTGTGTTTATAGGGCACAAGTGTATTCCCAGGCGTATTGGCTAATTGTTTTGTAACGGATTGTCTGGTCTTGTTGTTATCGGGATACGGTAGTGATGCTTCTACCGTACCTCATTTGCGTAGTCATACAAGGGCTTCTTTTGTGTGATCGAGAGGATATATGCAAATTTTAGGTCAGCGAAAGTTGCACTGTCTGCGCATAAGTTGTGTCTTGGTATGCTAGAGTTGTTTTGCTTTGGGCATAGTGTTAGGTTTGCGCAAGGGAGAAAGTATGTAATCGTTCATCTTCGTAACACCTCGTTGAAAATTCGTCTGTTTTTCAAAAAGTGCTTAATCAAGTTATGTTTGGTTTATGCAAAATCAGCGTAATAACCGTGGTAGTAATAATCTCCATAGGTCGTGATATAAGATCACGAGAACCTCACGTGCACCTCTCGCTCAAAGGACGGGCAGATCAATACGACGTTAAGTGTTTATACTGTAATACAACAAAGACTCTGTTTCTTGTTGCGTAAAAGAAGAAAAGTTAAGAAAGCCGCAGTTACCGTACGCCTTTCCAGGGACTGTCGAATCTGGGCAATACGTGTTTCTTCAACTCGGTCATGCAGTGTATGATGCACACGCACCAGCTACAGTACTACTTTGAGAGGTACGAGTTCACTTTTTGTTTTATGAAGCTGTGCCGAAATGAATGCATTTTTGCGTTTTGTTTACATAGTTTAAGAATATTAGTTTGTTGTGTTTTTATCTTATTGTTAGTATTAAATAGTTAAGCGTAGCTTTTATTGTATCCTTTAGTACCGTAATCCCCGCTTTCTGATTCAGATATGGTAGAGTTACCGAATTGCGATTCCCCGAGGGCAAACAGGCAACGGTGAACGATGGAAAGATTACGCTCAAGGTTTGTGAGGCGTTTTTGTGTTAATAGAATATAATAGCTAAAAAAAATTTAAGTGGCTGTTCATTATGTCACAATTTTTCATCCATGATATTGTGAAGTGTTAGTTATGTTGCTTCGCTTTGCGTTATTTATGCTTCAAGCTTGCGATTTCAGGCGGCAGTGATGAAGCTGCCGAAGGAGAGCGCGTCGCCGCTGAACGATTCCCTTCGTACATTTGTGACCGAGTTCCGCAATCAGGTACAGTTCCATTTCATTTTTGAGCATGTTCTATGTTTCTATGTACTTCTTCTCTCTTTCAGAAGCACAAATACTTACTTTACCCGTACTTTGGGATAATCGGTTTCTACGGAAGAATAGCTCTGTTGATAGATTGCGCTCGATAGTTTCAACAAAACCCACGGAATATTTAGAAGTAGCTTTCTTTTTTCGCAAACAGCATTTCTCCATTGCCGCCCTCGAAGCTAATGAGTTTCTTTACTACTTCTTGATGCGTTAATGATGTATGTACATTTGTAGAATACGCCGAACCCGTCCGGACTGTTCAACCAGATTGCGAAGAAGGCGACCCGATTCCGGAGTATGGCCCAGCAGGATGCACACGAGTTGTTGAGGTATGCAAATTTTATCGGGATGTAGAAAATGCTGTTTATGTTTGCTTTAAAAGTTAATGTTTGTACAAAGTATGCGTGTATCTATCTGATTGGAGTGCTATAGTTGGTAGTTACGGCAGTTTGAAATCCGTCGTTGAACTGAAGAGTCATAAAATAGTCAAAATTCATCGCTTTTAATATCGCAGTGTTTTTTCGTGGTTTATCAGGGGGATCTTCCTGAATATCCGTGTAACCACCGTTTGCAGGTACCTGCTGGATGGCCTGTGCATGGAGGAGTCGGATCGATATCGTCGCGAGATCGCTGCGTATCTCGGCGTCTCCGTCAACACCGATCCGAAAACGTTGCCGCCGGAGACCGTCAAGAGCGCCAAGGGTACGAGCTGGTGATCGCATGACATGTCGGTCGCGGTAGTAAACCCCTCTATTTCCCTTTTTTTCTAATCCTCTTTCCAGTGACTTTTTACAATGGCTTATTGTTGGTGTCAAAGGTCATTGGACAGCTAACTGGAAACAGTGGAGTTTACTACCGAGGTTTATGTAGTATTGTTATTGTAGGAAGAATGTGTTAGCGAGTACAATTTTAGAATAAATTGATCAGTTAAAAGGAAATTGGCTTTGGATTTTTGATTCATAGTCTTCCTTTTGCACCCTTATTGCATCCTCATTCGTTGCAGGATATCTCCAGGCAGCCGGTCGGCCTCTCTTGGATTGTGTGTTCGGCGGACAGTTGCTGCAAACGATTCGGTGCTGCGAGTGCGATCACATCTCGGAGAAGTACGTTTACGAAGTATAATAAAAAGTTAAAATACAAACTACAAAAAATGATAATATCATTTCTCACTTAAACTAACGTTACTTATTGTGACCGTGCTAATTGCTCTCTTCAGATACGAGCACTTCTACGACTTGTCGTTGCCGCTGGCGAACGGTTCGCTGCGTGCGCGCGCGGGCAGAAATGGATCGATATCCGGCGCGGCGTCCAATGGAATGAGCGCGCACCAGAAGAAGAAGGAGAGGGCGATGGCCAAGAAGGTGAGCAAGGGAAAGTGCATTATGCAGAATTATAGCTGTCATTAAAGTTTTTTTTTTCTTTGGGTTTGCCGAAAGCGTTGAACGCCAGCGATTTTTCGGTTTTTAATTTATCTTTGATCTAGCATAAGGGCAATCGAAGAGCACTCCACAATACAGTGTCCATATCATTGTCATTTAGATGGGCCGAAAGAACTCTCGTCGTAAGAACTCGGAACGAGCCCGATCAGGAAGTGAGCATCTGGAGAACGGCAATGGTACACATATTTTGTTTTTATACACATTTTGTCTTTATCATCTTTATTCGCATTTCCAAGGCATTTGGTCATAACAGAAATGCGCTAGCGGGACAGGAAGAAGAACAGGGGCGGGGTTTATGTTTTTCTCACCTATTTTCCCCAGCCACCGAATTGCTAGAGTATTATACGTGCGTGTTTGTTGTTTCTCAAACGTTTGATCTGCCTGTGAATATGATTTAAGACAATCTAGGTATTCGTTTTCGAGTAGTCTAGTCAAGTCTACAGCTAGTTGATATCCGGAGCTTTTCTCATGTTTAGCCATTAATTCGCTATTTCTTCGCGATTCGATCATTGCCTCGCAGCTATTCGACAACTAAAAAGAACCGCGGTGACTTAGAAAGAGCCCGCAGGCTATGAGTCTTTGATTCAGGAGGACTTTCTTACTTAGAAAGAGCTGACTCTAAGCAGCCAAAAAATTGAGGGGAGGGGGGGGGGAGTTAAACTACCCGGTATGGTACTTTGTGTGTTGCAGGAGTTGCCGATGCGACGGCCGGTTGTGAGGATCTGAGGCTGAGCGATGAGGAGGACGACGAGGAGGAAACAGCGTGCGATCCTATCGACTATACGGTACGGGATGCGGTAGCATTGACAGATAAGAGAGTTGGCAACGAGTGAATCGATTGCTAGTTTTATTGTTAGTAGAATGAGTTTGTACTGCAATTCTAGTGCTAGCCTAGCATGTGTGTGCTCCGTTAGTATGCCTTAAAAAGATCACAGCCACGTGTTGTGGATGCACTGACAATGAGACGTTGAGTGCTAAGAAGCAGGCAACTGTTATTTGCTTTGTAAAATGATTATTATTAATTTTAATATTGTTATTACTATACCTTTATTCAATAACGAATAAGAATTATTAGAGGGCATACTCGAACGAATAGTTGCCAATATTGGTCGAGTTTGTGATCTTTGATCTTTGCCTTCTTTTCCAGAAGGTGCTGTCGCTGCCGCACGCATCGTACGCGTCGGATGGCACGGTGTCGGCGGCGTTGCTCCAGTTCACCGCCGAGGAGCGGCTGTCCGGTGCAAACGCGTACGAGTGCGAGAAGTGCTGCACACCGCGAAATAAAAAGGTCGGTTATCGATTTTTTCCTTTGTTTAAAAAATGCGCTTGAAACAAGCGGACGATCCCATAAGCGTACAAAAACACCTGCGTATGAACCATAACTTGTAGCTTAAGTTACGTAGTAACTGTATTTTAACAAGAATCGCAGGTTATGCTGCTCTGGAACAGTCAAATCCGAAGGAAGTATGACTCTGTACTGAGAGCTGTGGTTTTTTGTCGTTGTGCAAGAAATACGGTTGAAAAAAGACAAAATATGAGGATTTTGTGGATGGGTACTGACTGTCCTTGTTATAAGTAATCGCCGCATGTGTTCTGTTTCTCGATTCCAAGATAAGCACAAACACGTGTATAGGATTAGTTGATTGGTTTTTGTAGTTCTATTATACATTTATTATACATTGACTTCTTGTAAGAAAAATGTTTAATATCACATTTTGTAAGTGTTGTTAAAAAACGATTTAGTTATTTATTTTGTTTCTTCTTTTCAGACGGACAAATCGACGAACAACAACAAGAAGAAGGTGGAGGCGCTGAAGCGCTATCTGATCGTGACTCCGCCCACAATTCTCACCATCCATCTGAAGCGCTTCGAGCAAATACACACCGGACATCGTTTCACGACCAAAAAGGCGCGTAATTTGAATGCGTATTTTGAGACTAGAAAGCAATGGTACGCTGGTTTACTTTATACGCAGTAAAGTTAATATGACATTTCTTCTTTTAAAGATAATTATCGTTTCCTGTAGTTTGTAGTCGTTAGTGAAGCATGTTCACGAGTTTTGGTTTCAGGTCTCGGGCCACATTGCCTTCCCAATGGTGTTCGACATCGCGCCGTTCTGTTGTAAGAGCGTTGCGGTATGTTTCTATGTCCCTCGTTAAAATATTCCATAACCTTTTCATTGGCTGTGTCTCGCACTTGTTGCTGATAAGTTCGTGATTATTTCGCAATATTAGCTATGCTGCATAACAGCAACCGATTAGGCTTATTAGTGAAACACAGCAATTGTGTTCCAATGTGTCTGCTTTCTATTTATTATACAAGGTACAGTAGCTGCACATTAAGCCATTGAGCGTATGATATTGTGTTGAGTGCAAAACAGGTGAATATATATTTTTTAAATTACTATTATTATTATTATTGCAGCGTGTGAGTGCCGGCCAGACGAAGGTACTGTACTCGTTGTACGGTGTTGTCTCGCACTCGGGCGATCTGACCGGCGGCCATTATGTCGCGTACGTGAAGGGACGCGCGAGACTGCAACAGGTGCGAATGTCTTTGCCATTTCTGGATCATATTCTGTGTATATTTCGAAAGCGGAGTGAACCTCTAGTATAGGTCCACAGGGGTTCTTTTTGAGAATTTAGGTTTTTCTCTTTTCTACTTTATTATAACCCCACTACATTATAGTTGATTTTTTTAAAGTTACTATTGATGCATCTTGTAAAAGTTTTTTAAAAGGAAAAGTTCTCGTATCCTTGTGCGTGGCAACATGTATTGTAGACAAACGACGTATTATGTAACTAGCCTTTGTAATTTGTTTATTCATCATTATTAATACCGTATGACAGGCCGAAGCATTCCTGGAGCTGGCACGTGCGCAGTGCGCTGACGCACTTTTCGAGCCGCCCGTACCGGTGTCGCTGGCGACGGAAGCGCCAACGGAAGCCGCACCCGGCCAGTGGTATCACGCCAGCGATTCACGCGTTAGCGCAGTCTCGGAGTCGCGCGTACTCGGTGCGGAGGCGTACATTCTGTTTTATGAGAGGATATTTTAGGTCTAGAACTTTCCAATCTTTGATATTAAGAGTTTATGCTAGGCTTGTTGCTAGATATGCTTGGATACTGTAAGAATGTTCTAATCAACATTGATAATTGCTACTTTAGCTTTTCCAAGTATTCATTAGAGATTTTGGCTTTGTTTGACAGCTTATTCATGAGTAGTTGATACTTGTGCGAATGTTAGAGAACTTTGAGAACGTGGAGATATTCGCTTTGTGTGTGTATTCTCTGTACCATACGCACAAGAGGTTTAGTTTGGCGTACTGTAGACTAGCTAATGGCATTGCTGATCATACATGGACAAGGACGTTTTTGGGAACGTAGGGTCACCCCGCATTTGTTTACTTGTCTGTGTAAAGAACCCCGCAAATCGACCGCTAGATATGAGTATCACCCCACATTTAACATATTTGCATGGGATGGGGGGTCACCCCGCAAACGGGAACGTGCCTGTCCATGTATGTTGCTGATTCGTTGCTTTCATTCGAGTTGCTTTTTAGTTGTAGCATTCTGTGCTTTCGCCTTTGTTACTGATTATATTTAAGACAGAGTAAATCGATATATGCCTGCATAGTACTATTCTGGCGCATTCAATGTGCTAGTTGTTCCTTTTTTGAACCACTTTGTTACATAGGTATTGAATTGTTACCTAATGGATGCTGTATAGCTACAGATGTTAACGATACACTTCTTATAGAGTATTTGATTTACGTTTACTTTATACTAAATATCGAATGTACTTCTTTTACGGTTTTTCGCTTATTGCATGGGTTTTTTGTGTGGCACCAGACGGCGGTGTGCTTTAGGATTTCGTCTTAGGCCTGGCATCTTCTGGTCTGTTGGTACGGCGCCGCCAAGAGTAAGAACTGCCTGGATAAGAACCTTCGGACAAAGGATAATCAAATTAGCGAGCATTGTTCTAGGGTTCTCATTCAGGCGGTTCTTATCCAGGCGGTTCTCATATTGGGCGGCGCCGTTGGTACTCTATTTCTCTTTTTCTGATCATCGTAAGCTTATTTTCTATTAAATGCGTAGAAAATCAAGAAGTTACGTTACAAGGATGTTCAGGGAGTGCAAGTTCTGGGCATTCTGTATTGTGTTTCATACAAGTTATATTATCTGAAGCTTACTATCTGAACGTTCTTGCATCTAATTTTTTTGTCCTCTATGAATAATTAGTACTTTTCGTTACAGAGTGTTCTTTCTCTTTTTCCACGATGTGATTATATTATGTCACTGGTTATGTCATTACTGGCTTTCTTTGGCACAACGTAGATATGTTTCAAAGTATGATATTTGAAATTTTGAAGATAATAAATGATGTCAACAATGACACTGTGGTACACAGAGCTGCTGTGTCTTGATAATAAGGAAGCAATGTGAATATAGTTGTTATATACAGGCTATCGCATAGTTATCAAAGTTCATACCTGTGGGGAGTTGTTGGGCATTTCCTTTAGTACTAATCTTTTTCTCCAGAATGGTTACTTATCGTGAAACTCATCACTGATTGTGAGTGCCAGCCGCTGAGGAATGAGGGTGGTTGGTCAGGGCCGTAAGCACCTGGACTCGAACCCGGATCTCAAGCATTATGTAGGGCGCTTCCTACCACTACACCACTCTAGCCATAAAAGAACAACACACTGTGTATAACCTGGAACGTGATTGGGAAACTTTTTATGATAAACGGAAGAATGACATCGAGATGGAAACAGATGACGATTTTGGGAAATTACAGTCAGTCAAGCTGGCTGTACGGGTAACTATTACGGTAGCTGGCACTATTAGGGCAAGAGAGGAACCCGTCCTCAAGTAAATTACAAAGAACGTACTGCAAACACAGTGAAAGAAAGAAAAACTGTGGGATGCGAAAAGAGTGTTACTTAGATAGTAACAAATAAACATTGTTATGCACATTTTATAAGATTAGAATATGAGTTAACTGTGTAAAAGCTCTATTATCACAAAAAACATAGACAAAATAGGTGGCGATTTGCATGGTACGGAATCCTAATATTCACGTTAAAGTAATACTAGTAACATGTATTATACATACTCATGTTGTTAGAAAGGCCTTATAGTGATCATACGGTAGCATACATCGACATACCACGTTTCCATATTTGAAAACAGGATGACTCTCTAGTGTAAGAAATCAGAAACGGGGTGCCTATTGAAAATTTAGGTTCACAAACGGGGTGCTTTCAATGTTAAGGTATCTAAAAACGGGGTGTCCCGGTGTTATCAATAACGTTGTTGTCGATATATGTACGGTAGTCTGTAGCATAGGCGATAAGGCAAAGCTCGGGTACGGTATCTAATTGATATAACTCCTCAACTGAGGACTATTCAGGCGGGTGGCGCCCCTCCATCGTCCAAAACGTCATCTGAAGTAAAGTAAAGTTCTCCCGAATCAAGTCCTCATAGATTGTGGGGCAATTTCGAAGGTTCTGTAGGGCATTTAAGTCCTCACCCACTACTAGGTACTACTCTCTACAAGCCCCCTGCCGAATTCACCACCATATAATCAACAAAAGGGGGGGGGGTAACAAAAAAACATACTTCGCCACATATCGTACAGTTCGTTCTGCTTGCACTGAATGAGAGCGAAGATGCTCCTCATGCCTGAAACGAGCGTTTCGTCCACTATTATTCACAGAAAACAACAACACATTTACCCCATTTAAGCTAAAAACGCACTTTGTATTTGCTCGTTGTACTTCTGATCGCAATATTGTAGATGATTAATGATCCGGGTATGGATATCCGGAGCATCTTTCGCGTCTGAAGGAATCGATTAGTAACAAACAGAATTGACGTCCTTGAAAGTGTGTTAAATGCATGAATGTTATAAATTCCCAAAACATTGCTTTCATTCCACTATGTCGGTGGCATGATCAAAGGTAACGTTTCTCTCGCAATCAGAAGGGTTCCTGATGTGCCAGGAACACTTTGGGAAATTTAAGGCCGGTGGATTCCACCCAAACCCGGCCTGATACTACCATGTAACCCGACCCGGAGGGATGGCGCCCTGGTGAGGCTTGAGGCGCGTCGCTGGGTAACAATAGTTGCATAAACAACCAACACTCCAGAAGACGTCGAAATTCATCGTCCCATCTTCGATATTCCTTTTCGATGGCGTCGATTTGATCCAGTGCGCGCTTCTTATGCATTTCGTATTCCTCGTATGCCGATTGCAAAAACTCGGAAGCTTCTTGGATGCTGAAAAAAATGTAACCTTGTGCACAGTAATATTGAGTTTAAAAAAAATATGGATCTACTTTCACTGGGAGCGTGGCCTCATGTCCCGATTGATTAGCCTCAGCGCTTAACATCGCTCCCGGATCCGGCAAGAATGTTACCGGCTACCGGATCCGGGAGTGATGTAAAGAGCTGAGAGTACACGCCCTCCCACCTATCAGAGCGTAAGGCCACGCCCCACCCCCTCAGTGGAAGTACAACCTTATGTATTATCAGACGTACAAAAAGGTGTTAATAATGGGTTTCATACGTACGATTCGCGTCGTTCCTCTTCGATCGGATCTCGTGGAGGACGGTTCAGCGTGGCCCGGTAGATCATTTTGTTGGCAGACTTTTCAGCCGCGTACTGTAAGACAACGTTTTGTCAAAGCAAGACTGCCAAAGTTCCGTATAAACACAGTCCAAACGTGCTGCGAAATCTTCGTTAGAGATCGTGTGTGCCCCCCTTTGTATACTTATCGCCGTTCAGCGATAAAACACAGGACTCTGTTGTACCTGGAACGCAAACCACGCTGCTTCTTACGGTGTTAACACCCCCATTTGCATAAGACTAACCAGACTTTCTTTGTAAGAAAAATAGGAATATGCAAATTACAAACCGACGGAAGTTCCACTAAAACGCACCCATTTGGCGGCCCAGAGCTCCAGTCGGCGTTCTCTCGCCCTCGACAGTTTGTGAATACGCATAAAGGCGGCGTATCTAAAATTAGTTCTGGATAACTGCATCAAGATGAACGACAAACGGAACAAAAGACAAACATTTTTTTAAAAAAAAACTGCATAAAACGGTAGAAATCGGCGTAACCCGTCAGCATTGGCCAGGAACATTGAACAACCACAGCCTTCTTAGCAACATACAAAGAAAAAAACCGAGTAAAGAAGAAGAAAAATGCAAAAAGCGAATGGGCAAAACGAGCTCCTTGCTTTCAACGCATGCGTTTTGAGAGCTACAGTACACTTGTTTTCGTGTCAGGACAAGAAGTGCTTTGAATGCACAATTGTATTGATTTTTGATCTTACTGTAACAATCTTACAATTAGAGGGTTTTTCTATTTGCTTTACACTACTCATTGAGTTCGATTTTTTCTGTCAAAAGCGGTGACAACGGCAGTATGACATTTGTTTACGTCCGCACACTACTGGAGCAATAGGATTTCTTACAAAAACGCTTGGACTTTTCAAAAGACAAGGTGATAAATCTACTGCTGCGAAACATGGAAAAATAAGCATGACATCACAGCAAAGAAAATAGCATGCTCTAGTGACCAGTGTGTTGTTTGTTACTTTTTATTACAAAATTGGTAACCAATAAAACAAGAAAATTCTTAATTCCTTAGCAATTTTTAAATGATAGAGAGTAAAGCCATGAGTGTTACAGCACCCGCGAGTCACTACAGCAAGAAATGCAAAACTACTTATGACAAGTAAGCTACATCTAAGTGAAAAGTTACACACAAGTACACCAGAAGATTAACATAGCATGAGGTGGGCTAAAGTATTCAAAAAAAGATCCTTTGGAAACTCGGAACAAAAAGTATAGCAAATAACGAATAAGAAGAGACGAGGAAAAATGACTATATCCGAACAACACTTGAGCATATAAAAAATACAAAACGAACATTGAAATCACGACGATTTTTTAACCGGAGACAACAGTTAGTACAATATCCTGCACAAACTCAGAAGACAGTAAACTAATAACTCTGACATTACTATGGAAACGGCTTACTGCTACTAACAATAAGTATACCGAGCATGGCAAGGAGAAACGTGGGTACGGTAGGTAGGTAGGCGTGCGATAACCAATCAGCGTGGATCTCATCATCAGCCGGCCGGTGACTCTCCTTGGCCCAAAACGTCATCTGAAGTGCCCATGTACCGTGTGAACTACCGCATGGTCGTACATGTGATAACCATAAGCACTACAGTTGTTTTTAAAGCTGTTCCCGCTTCGGGCTGTCAAAAGAACAGGAGAAAGTAATGGAAATTTAGT
>JACMIJ010001381.1:0-12623 GCA_014805365.1 Koerneria luziae
TTTTGCTGCTAATGTTGCCAGGAATTTTGTGGTCACTAATATCTCAAACATCGACGATACTGATTTTTCCTTTATAGTGTTCCGTCGCGTAATTGAGAGAAACCGGTTTGAAGCCGTCCATCGGAGCGAAAAACCGCACGATAGAGGAAGCAGGAGAAAACGTGCAAGGGAAAATTATTGTAATAAATATATTTTATAAATAATATTTTTTTAAATAATATTTTATAAATTTACAAAATTTACAAATTACCTTTCAAGATGCACATGAACGGCGATGTTCAAGGGAGTGCCTGAAAGAAACTTCCTTTTCGAATAATTGTTAAAAACATACGCTAACAATAAGCAACTAGTAAACTCACTTTGGGGTGTACAATGTCCCTGTCAATAATAGTTTGCTTTAACACTCCTGTAGGATTCTTAGTGATATAAATGTCAATCGAAAAAAGATCTAAAAATTTCCTTATACTGTAGTCCTGAGGAAGAAGACTTCTTCAAGGAGGCCGGAAACCGTTTTTTCATTAGTACAAAAGGTGTGAATAATGAGTGTTTTATGGACCCGTCATTTTTGTGTTCAGGGAATACACATAAACAAATTCCTAGGTAAACTGTTGGTTTCCGGCCCCTTTAAGCTCTTTCTTTACCACCAAATGGCGCAACATAATATGTTCTGTTATAATAGTAAGAGTGTTATCGCCCGCCGAAGAACCCTTCTGATTGCGGAATAAATGAAATGAAATGATAATAGTAACATACGTTCGTATTGTCCAGGCCTAATCCGTGGGTCGTATCTCAGCCTTTTCATGCGAACTTCCAGTACGGATCCGGGTGGTTCCGTTTCCTGCATCACAGTTGATCATACCGAAGAGATAATAGAGAACCCTCGCTTAAAGGGGTCCGGAAACCGTTGTTTTGCATTAACAGAACTGTGTGTATTAAGGACCCGCAAGATAGTATCATTTACTTATAAAGTTATGTACCTCCCCTGCTACACAGAAGCTTCGGGTGTTTTCGAAACACACCATTAGTGTTTCAAAAAACGGTTTCACAGCACCATTTTAATGGTTCTTTTGAAACCAGTGCCTCCAACACTCCCTTTAACAATGTTGTACCAGTCTTGTTCAACAAGTTTTGAAAAGTGCGTTCCACTCACGACCAGTGGGAAGTTCTAGTAAAATAATCGACAGCAGATGTTTCTTAGATGCAGTAAACAAAATGTAAAAATGTATCTTGTATTGAAAGAATGATGCACAGAACCAGCACTCTTTGCTGTGCTGATACATGTTCAATGGAAGCCGAATGACATCTTACAATTAGTTTTATAAGCCATGAATGAGAAATGTAGCTATTTTTAGAGCAAGATAAATAAATATATTAACTTAAAAAGCTAACGAGAAGTAGAGATAACAAATTATTATTAAAGTTTACTATGAGTAGGAATAACTATTTCTAAGCTTAAAGAAGGGTTATGGCACTTTTTGACCCCTAGGTTTTTGAGGTCCATCACGGTCCATTGTACCTACCGTGGTTGGAACTCCTGTGGACTATTTAGTGTTTTGAATGCCGATTGGGTATTTTATGACGGTTAGAAGGGTCAAAATATAGCACAATAATCGAAAAACAACACATGACTGGCCTCGGATTTAGTGTGTTTCAGACCACTACATGAGACCGAAACTAGACCGAAAAAAGTGCCTATGCTACTTCTTTAAGAAATGTTGTTGTTATTGTTGTTGTTTGTATGCGACGAGAAGCATACCCACATAGATGCCCCGGGGAAGAAATAGAAGAGCAGAACGACACCGAACAAAAACATCCACGTGCTTTCGTTGGCTGTAGGAACTCCTGAAGTTACAGCTGAAACAACAAGAATAACAATACATTTTGAAAAAAATAATCAATAGTTATGGAATTGCGTTCGCAAATACGCGATATAAACTGTTTCGACAACAACAACAAACATTTACGTTTCCCTAATAAACATCACTTTTTAGATACACAAGCACAGGTTTCGTTAAAAAAAAACAATTTACTACCAACCGGCTGAGCCACAATGTACTCATCAAGAGAGATAACAAACACAAAGACAAATGTAATTAATTACGCTAATCGAATTAGCTCTATTGTTTCAGTCGACTCGAACAATGGTTAATTGTATTCCTACCTCGGAACAAAAATATCTCCTTTGTCTTTGTTATCTTTTCTTAGCTATAGAGGTGTGTTCACTGTGTGAGCACTATACCAAATAGGTGGTAGGCTAGTTTGGCACCATTTTTTACCCCGCCGGATGATAATAATTGTACTGTGAATAAGTGCACAGGTGGAACAAAAAAAGAGGATCCAAACTGCCCGTTCTTCCGTGAATAACAACAATGAAACACACGCACGAAGGCACACGAAATATTTTTTTTGAGAGAGAGTGAGAAAATATCGTCTTACCTTTACAGCAGACGTGTAAATGAACACCTCGAAGAAACACATAGAAGATAAAGTTGAAGAAGCAGGCATGATCAAAAAAGTGCCTTTACTCTACTTCAAAGGAGGTAGAATAGAACAAATAATTGAATACAGTATGATAAGTTTAAAGGAGTCCGGAAACCGTCATTTCATTCGCAAAAATATGTGTTCATAACGAATGTTCTACAGACCCGCTACTTTTGTGTTCAGGGAATACACATAAGCAAATTTCTCGGTAATCTGCCGGTCCCCGGCCCCCTTAAAGCGATATTACTTTTGAAGCTACTATTTAACTAAAATTGATTTTGGTTAAACAAGAATATATTCAACGTAGGCGGAAACAGTAATGTTATGTGTATACCACCAGCACATCCATATCACTAACTATGCTGAAATTAACCAACCAGTCGGTTGAATGAGGTTTTTCTGCCCATTTTAGTGTATCGTAAAAATGACGATCTATCGAAAAGAAAAGGAAAAGAACATTAGGAAGCAGAAGGAGGCGCATACCATTACTTTTAACAGAAAAAAGACGATAAGACAATCGCACAACGTTATTGCACACTGTCACACACAAAACTGCTAATAGAGATCAATGGCAAATCAATCGAATAATACAAAACTGCTGAAAAAAAACCGGAGCGGTTTCGCACCCGTTTTGCATCGACCTTGAACTGATAAGAAAGACAGCTGGCAATAGGGGGCGTAAAAATTTAGTCTAATTAGGGGTATTTTTTGAGAACCACACATATGTTTGGGATGTGTAACACTCGCGAAATATATTTTGACAGCCAATTTGTGCTCCGCCTAACAAGCAGAGTTCAAGCTACATACACATGTAAACCGATATCATGTGATCTTGAAGAAATCGCGTAAAAGATCCGCATTTTTCTGCGATGAGCAGGGAGGGGGGAAATGCAGGAACATAAAAAGCAACGTTTTTACTTAGAGCTTGTTAGCTTCACGATTTATCGATTGTCTTATAACTATTGACTATCTGTCTGACTACGCCTTGTATATACAAACCGAATTTGTGTAATAGTGAAAACCTAACAATAAGATTAAGCACATGCCAACAGTCTTATATTTGTACAGAATAGAGCTAGTTATTCCAGTACTTCGAACAACAATAAATAGAAGATACAAGAAATTGGTCACACGCCCATTAATTTGCTCTCAATTCCATGTGCTGGCACTTGTTCACATCATGACAGTTGTGGGAACAACATGTATTCTCTACAATTTTTTATTCAGTATTTACAACCGGTTAGGAAAACTAATTTGAGTAATAGCATTATTTACATTGAAGTTGTTAAGCAAACAATTCATTACATGGGAGTTTTACAAGCGTAAGTATAAGAAAAACAGACACATCATGTTGGTACAGCTGCAGCTTCCACCGGTCTCAAGTTTGCATATTCCTTTGTTATAGAGAGTAAGTGTTTGCTGATCTATTCAAATCAGGTATTGTTGACCTGCGGAAGCAACATGCTGTATACAAGTGGGGTATTTGTTCTTTAATTGGGAAGGTGGGGAAGGGGGTAAGGGGATGGCGCACATCGATGCTCCAAATTTTCATATTTCGAAAACTGGGTGATTCTCTAGTGCAAGATGCCAGCAACGGGGTGCCTATTGAAAAGTAAGGATCACAAGCGGGTGTTTCCAGTACTAATTGTAAGATATTTTAAAACGGGGTGTCCATTTGTTATCAATAACATGGTTGTCGCTGTATGGGGGGGGGAAGGTGGGGTCTGAAAAGGTGGGACAAGGGAGGGGATACGGTCCAAATCACGTGTGGATGCAGATTGCGTAACCAGCAGCGAAGATCGCAAAGATGATGGGGAAGCCGGCACCTGAACATTGCCAGTGAAAACAGTAACAAATAAGATAAACATATTCCCTACCCTCATTGACCCGTCGATGTCGTGTTTCAAGACAGAATGATAAGCAGATAACTTTCCATGAATGTGTTCGTGGTTGTTGGTTACATCGGAAAGAATTATAATGGGCAGTACAAAGACATGACAGTGTGCCTGAGTTCCAAATACGGTTAAAGTTTAGGACAACGAAGTACCACCAAAAACACCCGAAAGAATGCACATCCGAAGTACCCAAAAGAATCCGAATACTCCGAATTTTGGTAACAGCATAGGTGGAATGCTACCAGTATTCCAGTGGTTAATCTGCATCATACCTAACAATTAGATGTTTAGAAAAGTGCCCCCCCCCCAGACATATTCTTGACTTGTGACTAATGTGCAGGATGTTTTGTTCCAGAAACACTGGGTCAAATTTTCGCAGGATGTTAGAATATCTGTGATTTAATCACACTGTAGAGATTATATGTATATGGTGCGCATCACTTACGCGAAAGACAATCGAGGCAACGTGGAAGATCACGCGTGAAGTGACAGTCGTTGGCCACCTCACCAATGAGACATTTCTTCTCCTGAAAGAAGCGATGAGATGGTATCACAGAGTTGTATATGCCACGATTCCCTTCTTGCAACTGTTCACAGAAAAGTAGCTTTCATTTTTCCAGGCTGTATTCGCTCTTTAGCTCTGCATAGTGTAATAAACCATTATTGAAATGTTTTAGCATCCCATTATATATTTCCAAGCCTATGGACACTGTTTATACGAAGACTGAGTAGTTCAGTAGAGTTATACTGAGTAACAACACACAACTGGATAATTTTTTAATGATACTAGAGAGTTATAAGTTACCGAAGTAAGGAATGTGTACCGAAGGAATATGCTTATGTGCATTCCCTGAACACAAAAGTGGCGGGTCACTAAAACACTCTTTTCGAACACATTTTTTTTTGCGAATGAAATGACGGTTTCCGGCCTCCTTTACTACTCAACTCTTTCCCTCTTCCATTCCTTTTCCCTCCTCCCTTAAACCTCCCCTCCCTCCCATCCCGTGGGTAAATGTATTTGATGGCTACTGTAATGTCATGGTAAGCTGACGGTCCCGCCGACCTTTTCCTCGCCGGTCGTCTCCTCCTTCTTCATGCAGCATCGTCGTGTGAGGCAGCACTTGGCTCCGCCCTCCTTGCAGCAGGCGGAGAGTGTCGAGACCAGGACGGATTCGAACAATGAGAACCAGATCATCGCCACGCACACGCCGTTCCACACATCAATGGCTGAACAGAGAAATCAGGAACTGTTCAACGAAACATCAATACTTAAATACACAATAAGTCAAAACAGTGCAACTTCCGCCGGTCTAACAATAAAATTTGCGGATGTGCAAAGTTGAGACCGACTGAAGTTGAGACATCACCGATCGCAAGGTGATATGGTTCAATTGTATTAGATTAACGTAACTACTCGTAACTCTAAGCCACCATGTACTGACGTTAAATACATCGGAGTTGCAAAAATCCCTGATAAAATCTTACACTTGGTGTAGTTCACTGCCGGCAGATCGACGGTACCGTAGATTATCTGAAACACCAGTATACTGTAGGTATGGGCTTTGTGCAATTCTGTGGCATACTTGTAACCGCAAGTGATATCTTCACTGGCAGCACCATTTTCTATATATTTTTTATTTCTCTGCGACATTTTGGGTCTATTGCTTTTGATATACAAATGATACGTTGTTATTTAGAATAACGATTTCCGTTCCGCGTACGCAACGCGTTGCGCAACGCGCGCGTACTTACGTAGGCGTGAACGAGGATCAGACAGACGGAACCGAGTGTAACGCGTCCCGCAATGTTGTTGCGATCCATGAAAAGTGCGATCCACGCCAGAACGACCAGACTGAGCGTATTCGTGTAGTAGCAACAACCACGAGTTCTGAAAGGAGCAATGTTTGTGTCGTCTTTCATCATGCATCGCACGTTGTAGATACATGCACTTTAAAGTTTCAAACACTGAATAAGTATGTTGTGTCAATCGGTGCTGTTGATACTGTATGGTTAGCGTGGACTTTGAAAAGTGCTTTGAAAGTGAGTTTACTCTTTCGTTAATGCATTCTAGAACTTTGGCTGTACTAACAATAAGTATAAAATAAAAACATAAGGTAACAATAAGTAAAAATAATATACAGCAAAACAAGCATAAACACGAGCAAACTATCCCGTTTGAATTCGACATGAAGGAAGAACGCCATGAAAGTAACTGCGCTAACAATAATCTAGGCTTCTTTCTCCTACTAAGAGTGCAAATTATTTTGTTAGTGAATGTGAATTTTGTTCCCTACATCCCTACTGTTGAATAGGCTAACATCGTTAAAGGAGGCCAGAAACCGTTGATTGTACAAGGCAAAAGCTACCGTTTCCTTATATAGTTTCCCCGCTCACAAAAGTTGCAGGTCTGTTACACACACATTTCTGAGACAACGAAACAACGGTTTCTGGCCTCTAAATAAGAGAGTGTGTGCAACGCGAGAGATTTCTCTAACAATAAGATCGACATGCTACCTTGCTTTGCATGTTAGACAGTCTCTGGCTCGGTACTCTCCCTTGCCAAATTTATTGTTTCCTTTTGGTTAATCATTCCTCATACTTGGCATTTCGCATGAAGGTGAAGTTGGCGCTCAATCCACTGTACGTTCCCAACGGCGTCTTCGAGGATTCGATGTCCGTTGTCAGCGCTTCGATGACGTATTCACCGGCTCGACCGTCTTCGGAACTGACGATTTGAATCGGATCCACCTTGCGCCAGGCGTACGCTGAGCAACGCGCAGTCAGGCACGATTGTTTTTGGGAGCAAACTACATACATGTGTTGTTTTAAAGAGCAAACTACATACAAGTGTATTGTTTTAGAAAGCAAGCACTACATACATGTGTATTATACGCATGTAAGTGTTATTGCACTAATTGAGCAAAATAGAAGTCGAGGATCATCTTATTAGCTGCTGACTCCTTTCATTCTCCTAGCGAAACATTTATGTTACTGTTAGCTCCGAGTTGGGCAAAACGTACGTCAGAGCACGCCTTTAATCTTCTCAAAATTCTATTTTTGGTTCTGGCTCACTCCAGACGTTATCGATGCCCTGACAATAAGATACTACATACAGTATGTTTGTTACAGAGTTCTGTATAATTTTTTTCAAAAAATATCATATTCACGTCCACTTACAGAGCTCGACGATAGAGTGTGAATACGATCCAAGCACGACATTGCATCGCTGGCGATCGTGGGGGAATTCCTGAACACGTATTCTTGAACCTCCTTGTATTGCACTATTCCACTTCCCCCACCCCACACCTTGCACTTTTCTCTCTGTAAGTTCATTCGAATAAAGGCTTGCTGATCGGTACCTAGTGTACCAGAACGTTGTAGAGCCTTTAAGCCGGCAGCGCCCATTACCCAAATTTGCAGCATACCGATAACTTTCCGTGAAACTGGAGCTAACAATTGAAGACCCTGGAGAGCAGTTTCTACTTTTTTGTGTTAGAAAATAAGAATACTTACCCGGAAGTCCATTCGACAAGAGACGGTGGCCGAGATACGCTGACTGTAGAAGACGGCACCGCTCGGCTTCACGACAATCATCACGTCCGGGCGGTTGTTGAAACCGTGACGAGCAGATTTCTCCGAGTTCTAGATGTTTATGCCGAATACCGGGCCGAATACATAACAATAGCTGATTAGCTAAATGCAAATTGTTTCCTACCAATTGAACCTAACAAAAAAAACATTGTGTACTACTAACAATAAGTTTGAAAGGTTGGATTATCTTCTTTGTACTTTCCTGATAATGTTATATTCTCTTCTTGTTAGCATCAACAATATGTCAATTGACAACTCAGTGCTGAACAATCCTACAGTTTTTGGTCAAACAGTCCTACCCGCTATGCCAAGACTGTTCAACTCTAACAATGAGATGTGACCTTCCACATTGACACGACAATGCGTTCTGTTGTTAGGCGTTGCGGTTGCGTTGCGTGTCGTCGTACCTGGATGAACGTATCCGGCGTCCATATCTTGGACGGATCGTTAAGGGTGACCTTCTCCTCGCCATCAAAGACGAGTCGAGGATCGTTCCACTCTTGGCGAAGCGTCATTTGCACGTCCATCGTTTGCTCGCGAAGGCTCAGCTTGGGGAAACTGAATACGATCCGTAGCCTTACGTGGGACGATCCCATAAGCGCAAAAATCATAAGCGCACAAGGCCATATTTTTGTTCGTAAGCATATAATCGATATAAATTTTGGCATTCGGCCGTGAATCGAGCACAACTTGAGACCCATGCTGATGTAGAGTTACTATTTAGTATAAGGTACAAGTTATGATTTGTGCGCAAGTGATTTTGTGCGCTTATGGGATCGTCCCGATCCGTAGCCTTACGTGAGTCAAAGAAGGGCGAAATGCACTTTTTGACACTTGGGTTTTTGAGGTCCATTGTCTTGCACCTAGTGTGGTTGACTATTTTGTGGGTTCTTATGGCATTCTTACTCACTGCAAAACATTCGTACATTTATTCGCTATCGCCGTAACATTCGTACAGAATCTTGTACGAATGTTACGCGACAAAACATTCGTTAATTTTTCGCCTAACATTCGTACAAGTACACGAACATTCGTATACTTATTGCATAACATTCGTACAGTTTTTGCATAACATTCGTGCATGCGACAGGCAATATATTGTACGAATGCCTTCGCAATAAATGCACGAATGTTTTACACTGAGTACCGAAGCATAACACATGATTCGTCCCGGATTTCGTGTGTTTCAGAGAATAGTGAAGACGCAACAAGACCAAAAAAAAGTGCATATGCTACTTCTTTAACTCCGTGCGTGGCTCTCTGGTCATACAGCCAAGTATTGAGATCACAATTTACTTAGAACAGGCACTTGCATGTTTCATGTTATATTGAATTACTGTATTTCCTTGCTATGGATTACTATATTTGCTGCATGACAAAGCCAAATAACGAACTTGCGAAAGTAGATGTCGACTGTGACCATCGTTCCATTTTCTGAAATGTTCAATGTGATAAAAGTAAAGCAAACGTTTTCCCTATATGTATAGTTTATCAAACCCCATATATGACACAAGTTGCAATGTTGCATTTACTTATTGAATACTGACCATACTGAAAAAACTACACAACAAGGCTTTCTCTATAATCTCCCTCTCATTGTTATTGATACCTACCCCATGAATCATGGCTGTTCAAAGCACATCATGCTGAGACACTGAAACTTCCGCTGGTCTAACAATAAGATTCGCTTATTCCTTCGTTCTAACGAGAAAAGCCTTGTTGTAAGTGTAAGCAAATGAGGTACAATAGACTGGCGGAAGCCAAATATAATACTCTAAACAGTAAGAAAAGATTGCTCCCCGAGAAATAACTTACTGAATGGCGGACGTTCATCAGCATCATATTTATCCGTGGCGAGTTTATCCAAAAATGTTTGTTTTGCCGACTTGCTGAAATACACTTCTTCCTTTGGTCACCATTATAATACAGAAAAGCTGTTCCCAGATCTGTGGGTTGTCATTTACATAATCGATTGTTCACGCTTCAAATTTGGGCCAAAAAAACGTTTTGTCCAAACCACATGTGCACACTTCAAATTTTTCTATGATACTTGTATGCAACATATTTTCATACAGCGATCATGAACCGATATGTACAACCTAAGATTCAATTAATGGGCAAAAGTCGATTCCCGCAGGTTCTAAAAAAAAGTTCTAGAGAAAGGAGAGAAGGTGCTCATTAACGTAATCGCTCACCCGGCAGCATATCCAATGCAGAGCACGAGACAGGCGAGGAAGTATTTCATCCTAAATCATATGCCATTACTCTTTCAAACAAATAGTGGCCATGTAAAGTCGAGGTAATTGCGGCAAAAACATAAGCTACAGTATCCTAACAATAAGACGGGTGTTGACATGTAAAATCAAGGTGAAAACTATAATAATGAAAAACTATACTTGATTCCGTTGTGTACAATTATCCGAATGTCGCTGTATGTATATCTTATTGTTAGGATTTCTTTTTTCTTACCACTTCCACAAAGTGTTCGAATTTGTTACAGCTTATAATATATTACAAGCTTGTAGACCTGCTATAAACTGTTTAAAATTTGCATACAAAATCGAACATTCAGCTACAGTCGGTACTTTGTGCAAAAACGGAGTCCGATATGCCCATGAGAATTGAAAGAAAAGCATAGGCGACAGTACGTCAGTATTGATATTCACATGTAAAACCTAGGTTAAGAATTTGGAAAGAAAACATAGAGCTAGAGAAAACTAGGGCTAATATTGTCATGTAAAATCTATCATAGGTAATTGCGAAAAGAAACATAAAGCTACAGTATGCCAAGACAGACGTTAAAATTCTCAGCACCAGTGCAAAAATGTGTAATCCAGCCGCTTGTTAATAGGATGCGCGCCCTACGGCCGATTAGCATCCCCGGCACTAATGGGACTTATTTGCAAAATTCGCCCCGGAATGCCATAAAATACACTTATCCATTCCGACAATAAGCTCCGCCCCTTTGTTTGTGCGTTCCCCGAAGCACGTGAGTGCATTAGAGTACATACAAGTCGAGGCAAGACGAACTGGCGGATAAGAAAGTGGGCGGAGTTGCATGAACGCCAAATAACACTGAAAATAGGAAATCCACAGTGTGACCAATCACAGTTATTCCAACATCCTGTAAAATGTGGCTATGGAAATTTCGACTTCCTGGAGTGTTTCCAGTTCAAAGTTTTCGACATCCTGTATGTTAGTCACAAGTCAGGAATACATGTGGCACTGAAGGAGTGTGGAAGGTCAAAGTTGAAAGAACAGTTGGGAACATATGTATGAAATGAAAAAGTTGAGAAATCACATATATGAACAAAGAAAAGAAAGAAAAGGTGGGAAAACACATATATGAACAAAAAGAATGGCAAAGTTCCATAAACAAGCGTATCTTATTGTTAGGGACACTGTATTTTGAATCTATTATATTTTCGCGGCAATCTGAAAGTATCAATACAAACTTTGTTTTTTTGTTAAATATCTCTTTGTCTAAATATACAAATGAAGTAACTATGATAGCTTGGCGGCAGTGAATTGTTGTTATCGTAAAGGCTGCAGAGACTTATCCATCTCATTGGAGTTGAGAACCTTTGATGAAATGAATTCATGGTGATCAAAAAAGCTGGCATTTGTCTCGACGATTGCTATAAATGTGATTGGAAATTCGGCACTTTTTATGAAAAAAATACATCCATTCATATCGTATTAGATGTTTAGTGCTGGAAAGAATGTAGTCAGAACAGGGGAACATTTTAAAGCTTTGCAACTGCAGCAGCTGGTAACTAATTGAATTTGGTTTCAACTTGAAAATGCAATATAACAAGGAATGAGAGGGAGAGAGAGTTAGAGTGAGAAAAAGAAAGAGTGAGCGAGTAACTGAGAGAGCGAGAGACAGAACGAGATAATTATTCAGAAGCAGAAACCCATGACTGCACGAAAATGATCATTGTGTGTGAGTTTGTTTACGAGTCAAATCTGATTGTTATCCAGAAATACTGGATAACAATTATCAGCTTCCAGCTTCTAATAATGCACGTGCCAAACGCTCGAAGTGTGCAAAAACAAAGATACAGTAACTCAGTAAATATAATAGCAACGCCTTACGGAATAACAAGCACACCGTGTGACCAGCTTGCCAACTACAAATTTATTTTTTTGGTTATATAAAATAACGAGCTTCTCCACGAGTTCTGCCATTTGCTTACTTTATGTTCTGAGAGTGGATATTCCTCAAAACAAAATATTCTTTTCTTCTTAAGATGGCTTTGTAGTCAAATGCAACTAAAGTACTGTAGACCGGTGGGAACACGACGTTGTAATACCATGTGCTATAGACAGCAAGGTTGGAAAGTCTTGCTACCAACATTGAGGTATTCACAAAAAAAGTAGAATAAATTATCTGTGTCAGTAGGTGTGGAAGATTGCACTCACTTGGACATCACAATATCAAGAAGCTATACTGTAGTAGTGCACCGTAAAACAAATAAAGCTGAACAAAACAATTCTTGAATCTAACTAACAAGAAGAGCAAGGAAAAGTCCCTGACCGCCACTGTCGGCCAGAAGTCGTCTTCGACTGACTGAACCTCATATTCCCCGATAGTCACACTCCGCCTGTGTGTTGTTTGTCGGTTTGTTAGTTGTTAGTTGTCAGTGCGAGTTG
>JACMIJ010001382.1:0-12622 GCA_014805365.1 Koerneria luziae
CCGTTTTCAGTGACCTTTTACATTGAGGTCACTGGATAAGGTCACTGGAAAGGTCATTGGAATCAAAAGAGTGTACTGTCGTGTCTAGTAATCTGCTGATTATGCTAAGGTGCTTTCATGACGGAAGCTTTGTGTACATATTCTTGATGCACATGGGCAACAATACGTTACACTTCCGTTCAGTTGTTGCCTGGCTGGTCGTGCTCTGTCCGTTGCGAGTTCTTCATCGACTTGCTCTGCATCAAACCGCAGTTCATCGGTCATACATGCACTTTCAATGAGAAACACGAAACGGTTGGCTTTTCTTTTACTTTTATTGGGCCTTCTTTCATTTAGGAGGCGGGGGCATGGATTCCTGCTCTGACTGGTCAGACATAGGTGGGCTGACCAGTCAAGGCCATAGGCCACGCCCCCGCCCTTAAATGGAAGAGCTTTAGCTGATACCTTATTTTACGTTGTCTATGTCAACAGCAACACAATACATTCGTTCACTCTGATCGCCTAATCGTATTTAGGAGACAGTATCGATGGACATGATGCGATTTCAATGCGAATTCGTGCTTGGTCGGATAGAGAAGGTGAACATCGAAGTGAACTGGTTCTATCAAGTAAGTAACCAGTTTCAAACACAGTTACTATGTCCTATATGACTTTTTGCTGGTACTTATACTAAGATTATGCCGTTGCACACATACATGCTTGTCAAGGATTACAATTATTAACAATGAGATATTGAAAGAAGAATGGAGCCTGGAAAAATTAGTGAAACGTAATATCTATTATACATACGTTATTTAATACTTTACTTTACTGGAACGTCTTATTTGAAAGAAATGTATCATACTTTGTTAATTCGTTTATTGTCAGGTGACAGTACCCTGGTCATTTGATCATCCAATAACCTCCGAACTTTCCGATGTCACGATAATTGTTGGTGAGCACAAAATAAGGGTACGTTAAATAAACTATTATTTTCGAATTGTTTACTGTAAGATGTAAATTCTACAAAAGTTGATCATAGCTTACGTTATTTATTTGCCGTTTGCTCTTTCCCCTTTTTTTCATAAGTATTCTTTTTGTTTGGAAGTTGTTCCGTTATCCTAACATACATAGCTAACCGATCACATTTGCTAACAAAGCTAATTTCAGGCGAACAAGCTTGTGCTCGCCCTACACTCTCGGTACTTCCAAGCTCTTTTCTATGGCTATTTCATGGAAAGTGGACTATCAGAGGTAACATTGTCCTGCAGTAACAATAAGCTTCCTGCGTCAGTCGCTTGCTTTGTGATGATGATATTGACAAAACACGTTGGGATCACTTTAGCTGGAGTTCTGTCATAATATTATAACTCAACAATGAAAAAAGCTATGGCGGAGCTGAAAACAAACGAATCACTTCACTTGCAACTAAACATGTAACGCTTGCATTTGCGAGGCTATAAGGGCTTTCCCATCCGTGCTGCATGTTATCAGTTCTAGAAGATTCGTCCCTATTCAGATCGACATTTCGGATGTCGAGTACGACGAGTTCGTGGTGTTCCTCCGCATGCTGTATCCGAATCACAATCTGTCTGTCGATGGGAACAACGTCCATCGACTGCTCGAATACAGTGATCGATTCGATGTTCCCGCGTTGAAACAGGTTTCTATTATAGTTCTGTTGTATTCTTTCAAACAAACTGTATCATTAAGACTAATGTTTAAAAAGTAAACACTCCCAAATACTTTACTTGCTATGACGACACTAAAAACCTAAACTAAATAGAAATTATACAGTTATGCATAAAACGTATTGTCAGTTTCTGATAGATCGTCAATATTCCGTAACACACGCATATGTCACCACTATTATTGGGGTGTTGCACTTAAGTTACGTGTACCACAATAACATAAAGATACAAACCACAGACAAAATCTTATTGTTAGGAATGTTCGTCGCACCTTCGTCAGTCGGGTGCCATCACACTGTCCGAGAAGTTGTTGTACGGTGAGCGATATCGATTGATTGCTCTTCGATCCGAATGCCTTCGGGCAGTCGAGGAACTGTCTGTTCAAGCCCTTCAGCAGGTACACTTCTTATTGTTAGTTCGAATTCCTTATCAATTATATTCCATTGACATCAATGTTTCAGCTATCCTACTTTACGTGCTATGTTCTTGTGGTTACACTAACAATAAGTTTTACTTAAAGGATTCGAATCTGCTGACAAAACTTCCGCTTATATTATAACTTGAAAACACGGATGTTCCTGAATAGCCACGCAACTTATTCCTGTTATACAATTAGCTTGAAAGCTTCTTCGTATAATACAAAGCAGAAAAAATTGGCGATACCCTCGTAGATGAAACCAGTGAGAGCCGGCTAGCCGACCGACAAATCATGTATTTCTTCCAGCTGGCGACTTCGGATGAGTTCCCGTACCTCTCGGTCATTTCCCGTTGTGTGGTCATGGAACGACTGATTCCGATTTCCACGAAACGTCGATTTCTGCTTTTCGGTGAGAATCGAGAGAAACAGACAGCGGAGGAGAAGTTGCTGGCCGAGTTGATCTGCACTCCGGCAGATGAACAGAAGTGGAGACGACGGACTGAACGGGCGAATCTCTCCATGAGGAGGTACTGTGGTATTTATGGCAATGTCAGCGTGAACTAGATGCAAAAGAAAGGGGGGAGAGTGAGAGAAAGCGAGAGTGAGGGTGAGTGAGAGAGTGAGAGAGAGAGTGAGAGAGTGAGAGAGAGAGTAAGAGAGTGAGAGAGATTGAGAGAGATTGAGAGAGAGAGTATTTCCTTGAAAAGAAAAGAACCATAATTATTGTGCTGATTAACATTTGTGCTGCTAGGTTACCGTTCGGCCGTTAGTTATGTTTTGATTTACTTATCAATGCGAACAGCTTCTCTAACAGTCTCCTCGCTTCAGGCACAGCTACCATTCCGCTCAGCACCCGTCATTTACAACCCAGGGAACCGCCAACACTCCGGGAAGGACCGACACACCCAAGACACCCAAGACACCGAAAACAGCCAGGAATTGTATCGCACAATGATATAGCCTTATTTGACGCAGAACTGTATATTGTAAAGTGAAGCCAAGTTCTCCCGAATCAAGGCCTCATAGCCTGTGGGGAGCTGTATATAGCCTGACGCATTTCTTGTACGATAAACGGATTACGGTAATGCTATTGTGACTAACACCAGAACAAAGACAGAACTTTTGATCCATGGAACCAATAAAATCTTATTGTTTGTATTTTAATGCTTATTGTTAGTTCAACTTCTTCAACAGTTTATCTTTATTTTCACAGTTCTCTCCAAATCAATGTTTCTTGAACATGCCAATGTGCCGTTTCACTATACTATTATTCTAATGTTTCTGCAAAAGCATAAACGGTGTAATTCTGTCAAACAACAGTGCGGCAATTTGGGCTGAAATATTAAAAACTCATCTACCCGTGTAATGGAGACTCATAAAGATATGATCTCTCGGTTTCGCTCCTTACCCCGTTTCTTTTCGTTCTCCCTTTTCCTCATTGCCTGGCCCTTTTTCAACCCCGAAAGAATCGCCCGCCTAGCAACAGACCATAGAAGATCCCCCCGGCTGTCATGGTGTAACCTGCAAAAAACTAACCGTCATTATCGTTTTCCTAACAATGAGACTTTCCGAAAAGCCAATATATTTATATTGACAATGCTATTCCCCCGGAACTCTGTTATGTTTTGTACTGCTTATTTTCTTGGGTTTCTCGAATGTAACTTCCCGTTTGTCAGTATCTATGCTTACAGAAACTGCAATCGTCGACACTTTCAAAGTGCGTAAAAGGCGTTGATCTTCGGGGTTTACGCTGATAAGATGCTTGAACTGTGTCTGGGTTTTAGCAAACGGGGCAAACTCCCTGCTAGGCAATGCATTTTGATGTTCTCAGAGAAAAACATTCAAATTTTGAGTGTTGTAAACACTCTTTAGTGCTGGAGAGTTGATAACAGTGGTTGTCATAACAGGATTACGAACTGTTCAACACCGAAGAAAATGAGTGTTCTAAACACTTCAGCACTATTGAGGCTTATTCGAGGCTTAGCTTTCTCTGAGCATAGATACCGATTCAGGCAATTTGCTATTGCACGAGAGCGTCGCCCACAGGGTAACATCATCTATGCTCTTGTTTTCGTTGTATGTTTCATGATTTGCTAAATGTGCAATGCGTTGTCGGCCTAATACCATTAGTTTCTCGTTTGCAGCGCCCTTGTGCTGATTGTGAGTAAGCATGCTTACTGCAATGTATTGCTGCATCTGCTCTGCACAAGATGACGCTTTTCCGTACCGTAATCAACTTAATCAAACTCAAAAAATATATACATAATGTTATTGCGAGCATGAAGATCTTGTTGTTAGGATGTTGTTTCATCTGTCGGTTTGTCTTCTTCTATGGTGCTCTTCGGTAACCCAGAATGAGCGTCGAACACTTCAACATCTACTGTTTTTGTAAATTATAGTTTTTGCTTTTTTCGTATTATTTTTAGAGTTGTATTAGATGTTTGGAAAATGATTCAAATTGCACTTTGTGTGTTTTGTCTGCTGAGATTTACGTGTCGTAGCTCCTGGCTACGTGCGTTTATGTGAAGAGCACACAAAAGCAATACGCACACATCTTCCTGGGGATATTTATGGAAGACAGTCTGAAATAAGAATTCCAACTTACGGTGTTCACATGACACGGACACCACGAATAAGCAAAGCGGAGGTTATTTACCGTTACATCGTTACACACAGCATGTTGCATCCGCCGGTCTACGGTACCTAATTTGCATACGATGACAAAGGGTTTTCTCTCTCTTTCAAAGGGATATGCAAATTTGAGACCGGCGGAAGTTGCAGCTGTGTACACCTTTGACGTCTTCTAGCTCACAATCAGTCTCATGAGCACCCAGAAGATGTCAGCGTTGAAGCCACAACATACTGCTTGCACATGTCTGGTGTACAGGGGTGTTTGTTTCTTTGTCATAGGTTCACTGTTACCGGATCTTCAGCGGTTGCCAAGCACAAGCGAGACCATAAATTATGTGTCCATTAGTTGCATCTTGTTGTTGGTATTGCTCAGCATGACTAACAACAAGATGCGATTCCGAGGCCATATATCAGTGTTTCATAAAGCCGCCCATAAACCACCGGGTCTAAGATTTGAAGATTCCATTGCCTCTTGTTCAAATTCCTTCATGCAAATGCACACCTTGAACAGCAATCACGAAACACTGTGATATCACAGCGTATTCAGGTCTTTATCGACCACAGCTTGAACAATTTGCATATCCTTTTGTCAAGTCTTCAAATTCTTTTGGAGGGAACTTTTGTAAGGCCGGATTTGGGATGGGCGAATGACTACCGAGACGACCAGCACACTTCTCATTGTCATTTCTAGCCGAAAGGATGCTAACCGGTGCATTTATAGATCAATTTCTTCTTCACAAACGATCTACAAGATTTATGATGTTAAAAAACAACTATACCTTGTAGTTTACATAACCAATATGTAACAAGCACTGGCTGAGTAGGTATTCGGCTTTACAATTTCGGCAATCTGAAGAATTTTTCGCTGCTTAAAGAAGGAGTAAACTCACTTTTTAAAGTACTATGTCCCCGTTAACCATAGCTTGCCCTAAGTGTGGTTGACACTTCTGTAGCTTGTTTAGTGTTACAAATGTCAATTGCGTGTTTTATGAAGCTTTAAAGACAGAGAATTGCGGAAAAATAGCATGTAACTATGCCCTATTTATTCGTGTTTCACAGCAACCATAAGATACGGGCATAGTAAGAAAGAAGTGCGTTCACTCCTTCTTTAAGATTAATTCTTTTGCTCATTGGCATTTGTCTAACTCATCTATAGATATTTTGATATTATACAATCGTCTCATTGTCAGACTGGTAACTGCTGCACATTGAGCTTTGTGTGATTGATCAGTTATACCAGAACGTTTATATCCCATCTCCTTTCATCTGTTTCAACTGTTAGTACTGGTTTTTGGGTTGCTCTTTGTTAGTAAAAGATGCATAATGGAGGCTACCAAGTATCGACCAATGTTCGCCTTATTGTTAGAACTAGGAAACATTGAACTGTGCTTACACAACGTTTCTAACAATAAGCATTTTCGTATTCTCCCATTGTGACCTAAAAATGATTGTAAGTATCCATGACTGTTGTATTTTTTAGACTGTTTTACTACTTGGAAGCTCCATCTATGCATTAGCCTTACAATTAGAACATCTTGACGTATTTATGGCAAGGAATGTCCACAATAATGCATTCACATTCGTCCGTATATTTGAATGTTTGTTCCCGCCGAATGCGTCAAGCCTAGTCTTATCAGGATTGTGTACATGTGGGCACACCCAGCCTTCAGCAGCAAATTCACTGGCCACGTTTGGTTTCCTCATTAGACTATTATTAGAAAGTACAAGTTAACGTAGGAGAATGTAGTTCTTATGAAAGTTACTCATGAAATTCTTTTTGGAAGTCTTCTTGGTCTCTTTCTCTTGTGCTGCACATCTCTGCACTGGCAAGTCCATTTCACTAACTTTGTATGATCACTAATCTCGCTGATCGTGCAGATTCTATTAGCTTACCTGACTCCGTTCTGTACAAATATCCGACTGTCGATTTATAATGGTATCATATTGTTAGGTTTCTTGCCAAAGTATTCAGATTTTCGCAAACATCTGTCATTACACAGGCTTGTGAACGTGTACCGAATTGTGAAAAACTTGAATACACTCAAAAAATTGAAGATATAACGACAGTCGGATATTTGTACAGAACGGAGTCAGATATTCCAATAGTATTGTACATGAAAACATCACTTCCACATAGCATAGCTCTATATAACAGACCAGTAACAAATACTTTTACAACTGCATACGCTTTGCTTGTGCAAGCATGTTTGCACACAAAACGTCTGTTCTGGGTTTCTAATGTGATTTATATGTATGCCCTAGACAGTTGGTTTATTCCACCGTTGGTCAATGGTTCGCGAGTTTTAAAGCTGACAAGAAGACTATCATCCGCCTATCGGTTTTATTGCTTTATCAACAATGGTCAAGCGATACCTGATCAACGGCATATACCCACATTGTTCGTTGTTAAAACACTAACAAGTTTCTTGAATTACGGGATAACACCTGAAATAAACGATATTTTCGAATGTTTCTGTGTTGATTTGTCGTTTTCTTATATTGTTTCTCAATTCTCGCTCTGCTTTGTGAAGCAAAATACTTGTGCCGCAAGGCATAGTGCCTCGCAGTCTATGTAGCTTTTATTCAGGAGTACCAGCAATAAGCCCCTCTGTTTCCAGTGAGCTTTTCAATGAGCTTTTAAATACAGTTACTCAGTGCAAAAGGTAACTGGAAACAGAGGCTGACGGCTATGGTATATAATCTGTTTCTTATTGTTAGGACGCCGTCCGATGTCCTCCGACGATAAACGACTGGATGTGCAAGGACTACGGACGGTGGCGATCGCAGCCGTCCTGCTCTTTCACTTCTTCCCGGAATACTTCCCTAATGGATTCTTAGGCGTTGATATGTAAGTCATCTTACATATGGTCATTGATGTTGATAATATTGTATAATATTTCGCGTTCAAGAGCTTGGGCGCTTATTATTTGTGCACTGTTGAGATTTTTTTGCACTATTTTACACATTATTCTAACAATAGGATGATGGAGCTTGCACTGGTCTGAAATGTGCATATTCCATTGTCACTACAAAGTAAAGCTTTTTGTTATATGCAAATTCGGTACTGTTGACCGGCAAAAGCAACATATTTTCCTCTTCAGCTTCTTCGTCATATCGGGTTTTCTCATTATTTCAATTCTGCGTCGAAAACAGTCGTTCGGTTTGGCGACATTTCACGACTTCTACTTCCGCAGAATGAAGCGGATTCTTCCATTGTATCTCGTGTACATTCTCTGTGCCATCATATTGTTCACATACAATTCAACGCCAAGTGATATCCAAGATAATCAGGTTAGCTACTTATCTTTTTATTAAATATTATTGCTGTATATCAGAGGCCCACGGTAAGTACTGTAATAGGTCATTGAGTTTTCTTATCATAGCTGCAATGCATAACAATTGCAGGATTTTGAACAAGTGTATACGTTTGACATATTATTATTGGCTTACCTGACTCCGTTCTGTACAAATATCCGACTGTCGCTTTATGATGCAATCTTATTGTTAGGTTTCTTACCAATTGCCCAAATTTGATAAAAGATCCAAATTTTTTACAACCCTATGCCGTCTTACAACCTTGTGAACCTGCTGTGAACAATGAGTAACAATGATACACATACAAAATTGACAATGTAGCACCAGTCGGATATTTGTATGGAACGGAGTCAAGTATGCCAATAGTATATAAAAAATACGCATCACTTTTGAGAACAATCAAGCTGGCTTCAGACTACAGCTGGTGCCGCAATGCTTTTCGCGACCAATTTGTACGCACTATCTGAGAAAGATGACTATTTCAAGGTAAATTTCAACCCATGCTAACAATAAAGTATGTTTGTAGTATACATGTTCTTGTGTAACACTGGTTTTCAGCGAATCATCACTCTTCTCATCCTTACTATACTTCTATACACCAATGTATTGCAAAATATTTACTTAATACTGTTTAGCTTACAAACATACAAGTAAAAAAATGCACGTTAAGCGCATCTTCTCGGACAATCTGTTCACGCACACGTGGTCGCTCGGTGTCGAAGTCCAGTTCTACCTTCTGGCTCCATTCCTCTTTCTCTTCGCCTCTCACCTCTCTCCATCCTTACATGCTCTCTTCTTCCCCTTCATCTCTGTGTTCTCTCTTATCCTCTATATTCTCTCGCCAACTCTCTTTTCGTTCAATGTTGTGTTTTGTCGGTTATGGCAGTTCTTGTCGACGACAGTTATTACCGGATGGGAGAGTCGTGAGAAGCAGGTGGTTGTGAATGGACTCGCATACGAGAAGCTGGCACAAGGTACATTTCGGGCCTCAGGGGCATTTTGTCTTACTTGACAGTACAGTTCCAGCGTGTCGAAGCTTCGTAACTGTCTAGCTGAACGTGCACTTTCACATTGCTAGCGTAGACATCGTTGGTGAATATTAACATTTTTAGCCCAGTCTTAGCGAGGTGTTTCCTAATTGCCAGAAACAAAATTGTATATCGTGCTAGCCAATGAAGATATCATCTGCAGCTAGTGAAGGTATCATATACGAGCAAAGCAAGCTTATTGTTACACAACAAGTTCATGCTTACAAGTAGGGACTATCAGTGACAGTCATTTATATAATGTGCAGCAAACATATTGTTAGATGCAATCACGATTCGATCTTACAGAGGAGTCGCTTCTGGAGTCGCACGAACCGCCCGATCCGGAGGTGCGGATCCCCGCTCCTCGCCAGCCTCTTCCCTCCCTTCCATGGTGTTGCCTCTACTGGTTGGCCTGTGCCCATCTTCTCATTCCACTCGCTCCCATCAAATTGGATCCGACTGCGGCCAGAATCGTCACTAACGCTGCAACTGCGCTTGTGGTGGTGCTCGGTGATCGGTATAAGGTGAGTCGTACCCTTTTTGCGGTTATAAGCCCATGTGTTTTCAATGAACTTGCCAGTGACTCTTTCTCAGTGATAAAGGTCACAGAATAGCTTATTGGAAACGGAGATTTGTAATATCATCGAGATTGTTGGCTCATCGAATCTTGTCTTCATCTCTCACTAATTGTAAGCAATGTGTTCATACATTGTTAACAATAAGTAAGAAACGCATTCTGTCAATCCATCATGGCCAGTTCAAACTCAGAATTTGAACAGGATAATTGATTATCGTTGCTATTTCTAATATCATCAACAATTCTTTTGCATCTTAGAATCCTCTATTATCCAACGAACCGACGGTGTTTGTGGGCGACATCTCGTATTCGCTGTATCTCTTCCACTGGCCGTTCTCTGTGTACTTTACCAAAACAACCAAACCGTTTTCATATGGTATGTCAAGTATTTGCATATTTTCAAAATTTGTCAATGATTTGCTAATAAGCGCAGGATTTTTTTGTAAAGGAATTTGTTCCAGAAAGACTATCGCTCATTCCGTGTTCGCTCTTTGTAACGGTCCTCGTCTACCTCGTATTCGAAAGATACTATCGCAAGTGGTCGAACTGTGTAAGCGTGTTCTCATAATTGCAATAGGATTACCGATTTCGAAGTTTGAAACTGACAATAAGATGAAGCCAAGGCAGCCATAAACAGCAAAGGTTTTTACGAAATGTTATTGTACGGGATGTACTAATTGTCAAATACAATCAACGTTGCTCCTGGCAATTTTGAAACTGCAGAAAGGTTCGTGCCAATCAATAAAAACATTCAGGTTATCCGCGTCTTCATAGCTCTGTTCTACATTCTCGCGATCTCACTTGTTATTCTGTCACCTCGATTCAATCATCGTGTCAACGAGGCTTCTTTGGCTGGACAGAACATCACCATTGGTCAGTGACGACTTCCTTGATTCGCAAACAAAGATGAAAAAAATGAGTTCTTGAGATATAATAGTTTGATATTGTTTGGTTTGTGATACACCATTCTCGGGTTTTCTCGGAGTTGCATCAAATCACAGCTGGGTTTGTGAGACCTTCTTCTCGCACTTTCGTTTCCGTTTTCTTTTTTTTTGAGATTTATTCCATTAGTGTAGGCATATGAAGTACATCCACTAATATGTTTATTGATTGTTCCTTTTCAGCAGAAGCAATTCGTCAGAATCAGGAATGGTTTTCGCATCCCAGCAAGTACATGATGATCGACGTGTGCAACTACACAGTCTTCCGGAATGTCTCTCAACTCGTTCCGCCCTTGGGACTCTGCCATATGCCGGTAGGTCAAACATTTCAACGTGACAATTTGCAATCAATTAGATCATTGGTGTCTCAAGAACGTCCTGACAATAAGTTCTCATTCTCATTGAATGGGGAAAAAAGGAAGTTTTGGGACAAGATTTTTTTTTTTAAAAACCGTTGTATTTTTCGATTCTATGTACTCTTCTATGTGCTCTGCTTGGGAAGAGTAGAACAATCGAAACTGTGTTCTACACAATTTTTCTTACAATTAGATAATTTGCACAGCCTGCTCTTGGTTGCCTTGATATGTAGCACTCATTCAGAATGGTCACGGAAAGTTGAAATTTATCGTCATTGGCAACAGTTATACACCGAACCATGCCGATCTGATCTGGAAATATTTCAAGCCGTTCTTTAGCTCATTCACCATGTTCTGTCAAAGTGGTTGGTTTTTAGCCTTACATTTATAGAAATATATCAAAAAGTTATATGCTTATTGTTAGCAACGTAGGCAAGCTATACTTATAACGCCGTCTTATGAATATTGAAAACGTGAATTTCTTAGCATCAGGCACCTTAGAAATGCTGAATTTTTTTTCCAGCTTGTGAAGTTTTTACGTACACGTACTCCGGTTACTGCAAGCATCTGGTGCAGTATCCCGATGTTTTGAATGAGTTCAAGCCAGATGTCGTTTTCATCACACAACGGTTTGCCTCTTTACAAAGAGTTTCCGAATAGTCTTGGTACTATTGAAACATACATTGATAATCATTTCTCAATGTGTATGCATGCCGCAGAAAAAAAATGTGCGAGTCTTTCTCAAAGTGAATCTGCTGCCACCAAAGAACAACTTCGAAGTAGCTTTGATATAACAAGAACGGAATATTAATCAAACTTCACTATTTCGTACTAACACCGTAGAGAAATTAACTGTTTTCAAATATGCGCATTGTCAAATTTGAAATGTATTCAAAGAAAAGCGATCAATCTGATCCATATATGTATTATAAAAGATGTTTTTCAATTCGTTAAGCTGCTATTTTGTAGTGCGTTTGGCTGTATCTGTCCAATCACTTTTTTACTGTTGCAGCTACGGAGCTCCGAAAGAAGCGTTGCCCGAAGCCGGAAAGCCAGACAAACAACTGAATGAGATGCTGGATCACATGCAGAAGATCTATAATCTCAGCTCGCTATTCTTCATCATGGACTCGTTTCCCGCCTTCAATTACTACGAGTTCCTCAAAATGAACGACATGATTAAGAAGAACATGACGGCGGAGGAAATCAATGTTTGTCTTTTTTGACTGTTATGTTATCTTATTTATTTACTGTTTTATCATTTTTTTCATTTGTTGTGTTTTATATTATACATCTTACAATTTATTAGGCTACATGCTCTCTCCTAACAATACGAATTGTCCCATAGTCAACTCTTCATATCAGTCGCAGTAGTAAAATCGCTCAGTTTCTAGTGAGCTTTCCAGTGACCATTTTACAGTGACTCACTAGAAACAGAGGAGTTTTTTGCTTTTGAGAAAGATGTGAGAATTGTTCTGTTCAGTTGAAAGTCACTATCCGAAAAGAAGACCTGACAGCAAGACCGCGAACGAAAAAGCTTGTCGAAAGTTGCAAGGTTAGTGTCTACTTCGTATTTTTAAAATTTTTTTCAAATATCTATACTTCATAGTTTTATAGAAGAAACAAACGGACAGTTCTTTGAATTCGCTGTTTAGGACAAATGTCGTCTCTATGATGTTGAACCCG
>JACMIJ010001383.1:0-12621 GCA_014805365.1 Koerneria luziae
TTCCTAAAAACATTTTGAACAAATTGTGCCAAGGCACCCTAACAGTGAGATGCAATGGTACGAAGACGACCTTTTAACAATGAGCTCATTAAATTAGTGAACGCATTGTTTCGCTAAGCAGTCTTATCTTTGCTGTGAAACATGAATAAATAAGGCATAGTCATGTGTTATATTGTGATGCTTTTGCCACATTTTCGGTCTTACAAGCCTCATAAAGCACCCATTTGACATTTATATCACTAAAGTATGCTCACCAAAATATAGTTCAAGACATAATGACAAGATTACCTCAACGATCATGTCTTTTGCTTGAACTCTGAGCGTGAGTTCGCCAACTTGCAGATCAAAATCAGGAAATTGGGCATTGCAATCCACGCCGTACATACCTTCGCTATTATGAACAGCCTAGAAGTATTCCTTTACATATTTCTGAAATCGGACTTATAATTTCTTCATGGTATTTGTAAAAAAAGATGCAAAGTAAACATTTTACAAAATAAATTTTATAATTAAATTACTTGAGGCAGCAGGGCATGAACGATTTCTTGGACGATCGGAGAAGGAGCTGGGATGAAATTGTGAGAAACATCAATTACGGCCTGTAAGGAGCATAAATTCTATAGGAAAAAGTCAGCTCAAGAGTTTCTTTTAGTAGTTTCCACAAATATACAGGAAATGAGTGTCATAAACACTCAACGATTAAAGACTGTTTAAAGCACTGAAAATTTGCGGCTTATTTTGCTCTGACAACGAGTAAAGAGAATGGAAAAAAGAATATCAGTCATCACTGTTGACATTCCTTGCTTCATTCTATACAAATATCCGTCTGTCGCTAAATGTTCAACTTTTCCATCATATGAAAATTTTCGGTGCAGCTTTATGCACTTCTCAAGCAGTGTAGAAATGAAAAACTTGAATATCTTATTGTCAGTAAAATTAAAATATGTAGCGACCATGCCACCAAAAAACACTGCAAATAGGCAGTATTTATTTTTCGGCGCCCTGTAAGCGGTGCTATGGTGGCGACAGACGGATATTGTGTAGAACGGAGTCAGATATGCCAATAATAAGTGGACTGACATCCCAGCCATAGCTGTTCGAGTAAACGCCAGCGGAGACAGATTTGAGGCGGAACTGGAAGTAGGTCGCCGAGGTGAGCGGCATGTACCCGAGCACCTCGCCGCAGTGTTCAGTGTCGATCTGAAGAAAGAACAATCTGTGATTCGACTGCTCACAAGTTGCATTGAATGCTTTGGTGTGTAAGCATTATACTTTGCGTGCGTGGCGTATGCGTGTTTGCTTTGCTTATTTTCTTTGAGGATAAGTCGGACGCTTACTTTTCCGAAAGTGAAGATACCATCTTGCGGAGTTCCGACAACATCCTCTCGTGCGATGAATACCGTATAGACTGGCTGGTCAACTTGTCCTCAACCAGGAAACGTGTGTTCTTTGGACATGAGAACGGATTATAGTGGTCGAAGTTTTGGATTGATCTCCATGAATCCATGAAAGAACTTATTGCTATATACTAAAACACAAGTTATGGAGTTAGGCCTAACGTTAGGCGTGATTTTCCACTTACATATCAGTTGCTGATATAAGTAAGCATGATAAATTATTCGTTTTCGGTTTAAATTCTATTCCCTTCTGAAAATACAGGACCTTGATCTTGACTCTACCTTGATCGATAGCAGCCACGAATGGCGTTGTGAATCCTTCGTCAGCGATGGAAGCGAATGCCAATCCCAGCACTCCATCGTACGAGGAGTACTCGGTCATCGATTGAGCTTGTCCAAAGGTCACGTTTGGAATCGACAGAGCGGAATCGTCTTCTCCGAGCTACATGGATAGATTGTGTGAACGGACAGTCAGCCGCGGTAGTAAACCCTCGGATTCCGTGAGCTTAAAACCTCCCAGGTTTCTGCTTTACTTTACTTTACGTTAATCTATGAATAATTCGCCAACCGTGACGACATCTCGTCCAAGAAATCCGTTCACCAGTTCGGATTGGGCGGTGATCGAAAACTTGCGTCCATCCTTTTTGTACGTTCGAGATAAGGTGGAATCGAATTGCGAGCTGCGGCATCGCAGGTCACCGTCACAGCAACCGAGGTCACAACCAAATATGTGACAAGAACCTGAAAATTACAGAAGGGGTAAAACACACTGATTAAAGGTAGTCGCACAAATGTAAACAAAGCAAAGTGGTCAGTGGAGTTAGCAGCGATTTTATCCGACATCGTATATAAAAACTATAACTAACAATAAGTGGATCGTAGAGATTAACTTCATTAGCATACTTACTATTGGAATACCTGACTCCGTTCTCTACAAATACCCGACTGTCGCTATATTGTTAGTTTTGCACGCCTATTCTAATTGTTTCCAGTTCATACCAGATGGGAAAACTTGGGAAACGGCATAATTTGAATACTATGATAAATTTGTGTGTTTGCTAAGAAACCTAACAATAAGATATCATTATACAGCAAACAGGCGGACATTTGTACCGAACGGAGTCAAGTATGCAAATAGTACAAAAACGACAGTGCTTTTGACAGCAAATAGCCAAACGTGAAGGGGGAAAACGTACGTAGACAACTCGGATAGCAAATGACGTCCTTCTGACACGATTTGTCCGCTACCCAGAAATCGGAAGACATTGTATCCAATACAACCTGCAGAGGTAGTCATTTTCAATATTACATGGTCACGCTCCTCTCCCCTAAGTGGAAGTAGAACGACATACAGTAATCCTTACATTAAACGTTTGCCCAGGAGAGCCAACAGTGATATTTGCCAGATACGCAGAGCCTCCAATATTATTTTGTACCTGAATGTGGTTGTTTTTATTGGAACTTCATTTTTCAAGGTTCACAAACGGCGTTCATTGTTAGCAATGAGTTTAACCTCTTACAGAAAATATAACTCAACTTTGAGGGTCTTGTTATCTGTTTAGTACCGCAGTGTCATAAACCCTCATTTTTTGAACCGAATCTCGCTTATTGTCAGCACATTCGACATTCCTTAAGGGGACAATGGGGGTTTCAAACGCTCGAGCATCTTTCAGGATTATTAATTTGTTCATTTTTGCTAAGCTTTTTTTCGGTTTCACAAAAGTCACAACACTTTGTGACGTGACTTACGTTCAACGGTGAGTGTCCAGCGAGGATGCTCAGTTTGTTTCTGTTGAACATCTTGTTCAGTCTCCTCTCCGCCCACTGCTTCCGGGGAACACTCGGAGGATTACGGTGAAGGGTAAATCGGTGTGAGACCGCCAGTGAAGATGCGAACAGCAGGGAAAACAGGAAGCAGGCGCGCATGGCTGAAACTGTAGGTTGAAACGGGGCTGAAACGCGCACTAACAATACTATTCGGTCTGAAACGAAAAATCGATCAATACGTCTTATCGTGCGTCCAATTAGCATCCAATCGGTATCCAACTTGTAGCTCATATCATGTTGAGACTATGTCACTTCCGCCAGTTCCAAATTTGCATATTCATTTGTGACAACAAGTGAAATCTTTCTCATTGTATGGAAATTAGGTACACTTACTATTGGCATACCTGACTCCGTTTCATACAAATATCTCACTGTCACTGTATCAACCCATCTTATTGTTAGGTTTCATTAAAAGTACCCAAACTTACCAAAGTATTCAAATTCTTCGGAAACCTATGCCACTTCACAAGCTTATGAACCTGCACTGAACTATAAAAACTTGAATACGTTTACAAAAATGAATATATAGCGACAGTCGGATATCTGTACAGAACAGAGTAAGATATTCTAATAGTAAGCAAAATGCTGTGATCTAGCGTTAGTTATCAGCGAAAACGTTTTGCTGGCAACTGGAAAAAAATGTAAAACGTATTCCTGTGTAAGTAGCATGTACAATACACCGATGTCATAGCCGTGTTTCTTTTATATTAATGATAAGCTTTTGCATTATATCACAGTGAGTTCTTATCATCCATTGGCTCCGTCATCTGTTATACCTGATCTCTTCTGCAGCATTAGCACACTTCAGTAGAAAAACCCAGGTACATTGAAGCGACACAACTTTGTGGCTTTGTAGTCGGCCCGCAGTTATTTAGCCGTGGTGTTGCAAGTGCAACACTTTAGAATCCTGGAATTGGCCTTACAGTTGTTTCTTTTGGGTAATTGTGAGAGAACGAGTAAACAAGACAAGTACAACAGTAAACAAGACAAGTGTATTGTTAGGAAGTCTTAATAATTCATACCATTTGTTGGACACTAACTTGCCTCTAAGCTACATACCGGACACATTAAAGTAACTTAGGGATAACTTATTTCTTGCTGACAAAGTTCTACATTAAAGCGTCCAGGTGTGTTTTGGAGAAACATCTAATCCATTGACAACGACGATATTATTTGAACTCAAACGCATCCATACCTATGTGATGAGAGCATCTACTGTTACCACGAATTATAGCCTGATTCTACTGTCGAAAAAATACAGCACAACATGGAAACTACTGTATTCTTTTGCTCTGCTTTTGGCTCACAAATATGCTCGCGGCTGTTATCCATGCAATTGCTATTCCGTTCTATTTCAGTCGTTGTGTTTTACCTGATAAGAATATTTGCCGGGCCATAGAACAATTTTAGTCGCAGTTTTATTGCACAAAAACTGTGAGTGGTAATAGTGTGTGTAACACTGATCACATTCCGTCTCATCGAATGTTTCATGAACTGTGAATTCACTGTCGTCGAGGATGGTTTATTCGGAACAGCACAGATTACGAGAGCAACTGAAACAGAGACAGTCTAGGGGGGGGGGGTGCCTGGTGTAGTGGTGTAGTGGTGTAGTTGGGAAAAGTCACTCTATCGCATCGTCTCACTTGTCGTAATGCAATTTCCGCTACATCGTCTAACGTCACCACGAAGGAGAATGAAGAATGCCAATAAATCTTCAGTGGCTGTAAGACATCTCGAGCCTCCTGGACAGTCTACCTGTCTAATTGTAAGAGGAAATTATGTTCTTCTACCCACCCCAAAGCTATCTTTCATAGTACAAAACAAAATACCACTGATGTAGTGGAAGGAGGCGCTCAATGCCATGCATGAGACCCGGGGCGTTCCTACCCAGCCAAGGTGTCATCCCTTTGGATTCGGAAATGGGTAATGACGAAAAGTAATCGGTTGGCATGAATTCTTCGGGCTTCATATGCCCCTCTTGGCCCTTTCAAAATCCCGAAATGTCTTTATACGGAAGCACTTTTCCCTGACCATCTGAAACACTACAGGTAGAAGAGTCTTGAGGACGGACTGTTGTTGAACCTGGTCTCTTGTTGAACGGTCATTTCTTCTTTATCGGAATGACATACGTTTAGCTATAAAGCGAACGACCAATTCTTATCTACCGAAATTTGTCAAAAAGCTCCCACTAAGAGCTAGTTCATGTTGATCATAACAGAAAACCAAATCATTTATGGATTATGCTTAAAGAAGGATTAGAGGCACTTATAATCACCTGGGTTTTTGAGGTCCATTGCCTTGTACCTTGCGTGGTTGGCCCTCTTGTCGAAATATGACATAATAAACCAAAAATAATACATGACTGGCTCCAGGTTTTATGTGTTTCAGACCAAAGTGAAAACTATATTAGTGACCTGTTGGGACAATAGAATAGGAATAATAGATAATAAGATTTGTACATGCAAAATATATCATCCGCCGCATGTGCTCGGTATCTCATCCGCAATCCTGTCTCTCGCACCGCACCTTTATTTATCTTCTGATCGGTGATGACACTATATGAGACGTGTGTCTTAGCTCTTTCTTTAAAGTCCCTAATTGTAAGATCATCTGTTTCGGAAAAAATAAATATCCATTTGGATTGTCATTTTTTTTACTTAAATAATGATTTTTGAGCAACATATGACATTGTAGAAGCACAAAGATCTGACAAAATGTGTGGTCGATATGCATGTGTCAGATTCCATTGTCAACTGTGACTCCACTCTTTATATGTCACTTCACAGACTCTTTGTTGTTCTCCTTGTATTGTCAGCCTTGTCCCTCTGGGGTCGGCAATTGGTCGTGACAGTTTCACAAAAAAATAATCGGTTTGGTGAAAATATTGGCATTCCATGCCTATACAAATTACCTTGCACCCTCGGGACCGCCCTGCACAGGCGGGTTCTTTACATTACTTTACCTTACTTGTACTTATTGCCTGACAAACAGTATGTAAGTGTTATTGTCTAAGAAAACGATGAAATCAACCAATTGAAAAGCTAAATGTATTTAACATCAAACATCTACAGTTCTGTTATGTTCGCAAATTCCCAGTAACTTGTAAGCTCCAAAGCACAATGTGTTCGTATTGGCCTTTGCTCTCTGGGCCAGTTCGGAAAACAAACATTTTCGTTAATGTTTTACTAAAAAAAATAAACAAAAATAATGTTCCCATAAAACATTCGTCAGTCGGCGAGACATGTCCCTTGCGGCTGTGCATACAATGCACTGGTATCCATCGTATGTTCAGAAGGTTCTAGAAACAGACGAACATTGACATCAACATTTGCCGCCAACAAACAATGATTCTTTTCGATTTGAAATTACGGAAACGCAGCTATTCCATGGCAGAAGCTTACTAATTGTAAAGGTGCGAAGTGGTGTAGTGGCAGAAGGCGCCCTACACTATACACTAGGGTTCGATCCCCGGCACGTCCCAACCAAATCAAGGTGCAATCCCTCCGGGGTAAGCAATTGGTAGTGATAGTATCACGAAGAGTAATCGGTCCCTGTGAATGACAGGACACCTTCGGACTTCATAGCCCCACAACGTCCTGGCCTTCTCAGGACTCCCCGCATGCGAAATGCCTTGAATACGGAAGACTTTGCCTTTGCCATTACTAATTGTAAGCAATGCTAAAATATTAAACAACCCTGTTTACGGCTGGTTTGTTAAAAGAATAGCACCGTGAAATCCTCGTTCAAAATTTATCATAGAATGGAATAATTGGCGTAAGACCTAAACCATCCAAATACAATGGCCGTAGTTGGCCCTTAATCAAACGTTTGAATTTATGAACTGCTTACCGTAGATATTTGATTTGAATACCGCATCAACACGATGACTAGCATATGGTAACATGTTCTAAGTATCGTTGAAAGTTTTGCTTGTATAATACAAGCCGTGAGTTGCCGAGCATCATATGCCTTGACTAACAAGGAACAACAAGTCCGAGCATGGCACGCCACAACTGTCCACTGTTTACTCCTGTACCAGATTGGGCATGTCTATCGTCGTCGAGATGCCATATTTGATCAGCCATATCCGATTTCGTACCACTAGTCCTAGCGACCACTTTATAGCGAATCAGTGCACATCTAATCTCCGCTAATTTGTGAGATTGTAGGGGCGCCGTAGGACCATTCAAGTTGAATTTCTACACGAGTTTCCTTTTCCCCGCAAACTACCCTGGGCCACTGTGTACGCATCCCTTGATAAAGCGACTACCAAGGGACAACCGTGGAAACCCGTGGATCTACCATTTCGCCCGCAGCACGTCATTTTTAAGAAGACGTCGATTCTGCGATAAACTTATAAACTTACCCTGGGAAACAGTATCACAGTACGCACATTGTGCGAATACGTTATTGTTAGTTCAGTTTACTTTTGTCCAACTATTTACAAGTAATTCCTTTGTAGAGTCGAAACTTATAAAACCGATCGTGCTTATCATTATAATGATACGCAAACATAATAATGATAGTTTTATCTATTGGACTGCTATGAACATACAATACAATGATATGGATGGCGATACACATAGCACAAGGATCATTGTTCTTCGTCTTATAATTAGAACTGTCCGGCACAGGCATTGCAGCAGTACTGTCTCTTGATGTCGCGGGTGTAGTCGGGATTCGTGCAGAAGTGGTTCTTCACCCACGACGCGCAGCTGAACGGACGGTCATTGGAGTTGCTCGGCTAATGTATAGTCAAAAACCCATATGATATCCGCCTTTCAGGAGCCATAGTGGGAATTTGCGAAAAGTTTCAATCGGCAATACGCGCACCTCGGCTAGTTCTCAATCTTAAATAACGTCATCGCCAAAGCTATATAGTGAATTTATAAAAATTGTTTTTATTATTATGGCCTTTTGAACTGTAAGACTCAGCCTCAAAGTACGCCTACAGGGCTGATTAATGGCATGCTTTAGAATGGTGCTTTAAGAAATATAGCATCATCGAATAATTGGTTGGGTTTTACGTCCCAACTGACTTGGGGTGGGCTAGATCCAAACGCCGAAAAACCAAGCTCACTTGGCATTATCTGTGGTCGTGCATCCGACGTTGCCACCGGACGAGCCGGAGGGGGCACCGATAACCGAACACGCCGTGCAACAGTAGTTGTCGCGGAGATCGGTCGAATAGTTCAGCGTGTCGCAGAAACCATTCGCAACCCAGCGAGGACATCTGAATGAGTCGGTCACACATAACAATCGTCCATCTTCAACATTTCCCTAATTGTAAGATTTCCTTCCCTATATTGTTGGAATGCAAGCTGAAAACATGTGTCTGACCGTGCGCCTTTCTTTTTGCCCATGTTGTAGTGCAAACTGAAACAGTAGCTGCAAACCATGGCCCAAATGATTGCAAATATGATGTTCCAGGTAAAATACATAAAGCAATCTCTGCATGTAAGCCTCAATTGTAGTACCGTTGAAATTTTGCAAAGAAATTTATAAAAAAAAATGTGCATAATGAAAAAACCTCGGGTCATCGGGCTTCGAGCAGGTGACAGCCGAGGCCGACGGAGCCAGGAGGAGCACAGCGAAGACGATCGAGGCAATGACGGACATCTGAACGAGTCCAATGAAGTTAACATTTGTACTATATTCAACATACTACAGTAGTAAAATATTTTTAAAAAAACCATACAATAATTGAAATAGAGAAAAAAAGACACTATGTTATAATAATACCAAAGGAAGTCAAGTACCTTCCACTAACAATGGACAACTAGCGCAATATTATGCTTCTTCACACAACAAACACTTATGGCATGCGATATTTTTGGTGCTCAACGCATATTTTTGTTTGATTCGTAATAAAGGCTTCAATAAAAGCACACATATGACATTGGAAGCTAACCAATACAATGAAAGCATGGAACTGTGACTCGTTAGTTAGCTTGTTACCCTAACAATAAGAATCAAAACGTGATAACACACGGATAAAAACGAGCTTCAAATAAGCCAAAATAATATTTGAGTTTTCAAAACACTCATTGTATTTACAGTGTTAAGTATTTCCTAACAAATTAAAGAAAATGCCCTCAAGCACTAAAGGGACACTCCAAATTCGAGGCTTACTTTCTTTAAATAAGAGCAGAAGGAAGTTCAAAATACAAGTAAAATGGGGAACAGCTGCCTATTTCCCGGCCGGTTCACGGCCTTTTTATCCTCGCATCCGGGATGCCAACTCGATTGATAATCGCTTCGACGGCCATCTGAGCATACATAACCAGAGATCGTGGAACTCGTCACGAATCCAGGGTTAGGGAGAAGAGTGACCGTGACGTGCTTAACGAAGGGGTAAACTCAGTTTTCAAAGCACTATGTCTCTGTTAATCATAGCATGCCCTGGGTGTAGTTGGAACTTTGCAAACACTTTAGTGATGGTACTTTCAACTGGGCATTTTATGGGGCTTAGAAGACCGAACCCAGTTTGACTCGGCTACGCTGCCAACAATTTGCGAAGAACCGTGGAGGATTTGAAGTAGTGGATTCCTGATTCTCACCACTAACCATATTTCTTAATCGCTTGGCTTACAATTAGGTGGCGGGTGGCAATATTTTCAATCTTCGCTGGATCTCCAACAGATATCATCGTCTTCCCGCATCATGATTGTACAATTTCGTAGTGTATCAAGGTGCTAGTCAGTCTTACAGTCTGAAAACAACATCAGATTCAATGTTTCCTTTGATATTCCGTTTATTTCTGTGCAAAAGATGCTTGGGAACTTTCTAGTTTGTGAGGTCAAAGAGAATATCAGAGTACCAAAACGGATCGCATTCCGTTGTGATGTCGACCCCGACTAATCTCATCCTACTAATAATATGTAGCTATTGGTATACTTGACTCCTCTCGGTACCAATGTCTTACTTATGTCGTATTACGATGTCTTATTGTTATGTTTCTTAACGAATACAAAATTTTGTTAAGGAATTTTAATTTTTCGCAATCTTTTGCCGTTTCCCACGTGTTATCACCTGTGAACAATTTGAATGTGCTGGTAAAAAAATTGAATTTATTGCTACATTTGTACTTAACGAAGTCAAGTATTCCAATAATAGCTAGGTTCTCTACAGTATATTTGTTGATTCTGTAATAATTTACCTATCATACTATAATAAATACATCCTACATTCAACTTAGTTAGAAGAAGAACCTAATCGTCATAAATAAATTACCGTACAGTTATCCAATCACTCTTCTGTTCATCGTTTATGAACTTTCTTTTAATAAACAACCACAGAACGACGCACATAGGAAGCTAGCACTCTAGTTTGGGAAGGACCCCCATTTACGCCATTCTCATTTGCGTCAACTGTTGTTATCTTCATTTACGCCTATTTTTGTGCATTTTTTGCACCGCACTTTCTAGAAGCGATGGTCACAAAAGAGCACCAGGAATTTCAGGCTTACAAAAACCAAAATGGAGCTTGTAGAGCGGTTGGCGCAAATACAAAAAAAATGGGGTCCACCCCTAATTTGAAATGCATTAGTGCTTGTAAAAAGTATGGTGGAGAAATGTCCTATCCCTATCAAGGTTTCATCCATCCGGGGTCGACAGTTGGTGGTGAACGGAAAGCATTCGGTCTGTGTGTGAAGGCTAGAGCAAACTTTGGACTTGATATGCTCCACGACCTCCTGACCCTTTCATTTTCAGGACATCCTGCAGGCAATGTACTTTGATACGGAAATAGATACTTTGTTTTTGCATTGTATTGGTCTTGTCCATAGAATCGCAAGTTCATATTGACATTCCTCACAAAAAAATAATCGGCTCGATATCGGGTGCTGTCGGGAGTCCGATATTCAATCAAAGTATGTATCAGATCTTCTTTCTTTTTGTGGGAAACAATGTAGAGTAAATGATAGCCCACGATATCGGGCCCGATTTTCACCCGATATCGGGCCGATTGTTTTTTGTGAGTCCATATCCATAGACATTTTTGTTCAAATTGTCATGTTCATGTTCGCTGTCCACATCGATTTATTTTACTATTTCCCGCCCACCGTCGACGTATTATTGGCTTATCTGACTCCGTTCTGTACAAATATCTGACTGTCATTATATATTCAATTTTGTAAGCGTATTCAAGTTTTCACAATTCAGTACAGGTTCACAAGCTTGTGAAATGACGTAGGTTAGTGAAAAATTTGAATACTTTGGCAATTATGAGTAATTGGAAAGAAACCTAACAATAAGATACCGTTATAAATCGACAGTCGGATATTTGTACAGAACGGAGTCAAGTATTCCAATAGTACATTTCAAGTTGTAATGTGATCAGAGACAGAATACATTCTTGTCCAAACACGGATGTTTCTATTTCGAATGTCGGAGAGGCACAGTTGTGATAACATTTCCTCTCCATGATGCCATATCTACGAGATGTTGCACGTGGGAGTACCGATGCCGGACTAGAGTATATCTGATGGTCCATCGAACAGCTTCCATTGCATCTTCCAAAACGTATCCGGTTAGGTTGATTTATTAAAATATTCTTTGTGTGTATTACTGTGGTCACCTTTGGCTATTAAGGCAAATAAACAAATTATGTATTCTTGCTTCGACTTGTTGAACAGTCCTAATCATATTCGGTAGTTTCGGTAGGATTGTTTTCACGGGTATAAACAGGACTTCAGCCGTTGTTTTTTTTCGGCGACAGCCGAGAAAGCCAGCAATAGTCCAACTAAAGCAGGCAACATTCGCCGTATGCGGTTTTTTAGGGGTTGGATTGCTTATCCGAAAACGGTACGATTGATTAACAGTATTGACAGTATTTTCCACGCAAAACAGCAACTTTTGATTGCGAATTATCTCCTTTTCACAGCACTTTAAATGTATTTTTTTTGTTTCTTTTCAAAAATCATTATGATCTTTGTTCTACGGAATATTTCTTTGGATATACAAATGAAGGAACAATAAAGCATTAAAAGAAAAACTTTTCGGTCAAGAAATTTGCAAAGAAGAAAAAAGAAAAAGCATAATAGTTTTCAAGTATCAAGGCATTTTAGTACCTGCTTCACACGGCTTATTTTTCATGATGCTCTTCCCCTCCCACTACAGATCCTCCCCCCCCCCAAATTGGGCAAGTGACCCATACAATGAGGGCCGATCATGTGCTTGCTATAGCCGGGTGGTATATGTTTCAATACGAACACAATGTTAATAATTGTGTATCATCGAATGTAGTATCCAACCACGCAACAGCACTCCCGTCGGCCCTTCCCTGGCTCGTCCAGGGACCCCGTCGGGAGCCGTTGTAATAAACAGTCGCCACTGTCTAAGGTGGACAGAGCCGGAGACTTTTACAGCTACATACAAACTCCTGCCTTAGTTGCTCG
>JACMIJ010001384.1:0-12621 GCA_014805365.1 Koerneria luziae
GAGAGAATGATGTGTTTTTGAACGATGCTTCTTTCCAAGATTCTGAAAGCTTTTCTGGTGTGCTTCCACACTAAGGGCAAAAATATTATAGAGTTTTCTTTCCGTAACTCTAAAGTTTGATCCATTGTAATTGTTATATGTATATGGTTACATTAACAGTTTTCACTATGCTCCTTACTTTCCGCTTTTTGTTTCTCTTCACATGTACGCAATGTGTGATACCTTGATGTTCTCCGACACTGCCACTTGATGAGTCAAGTGTGTGCTGCTGCTGCTGCTCTCGCATTGATTTCTGTTATTTAGCGGCTGCGAACTGGCACTCATCGTGTGCGAGCGGAACAATCAAATACTTTTTGTTTCCAGGAAGAGGAGTGGATCGACATAACGAGGAACAACACCTGACAACAAGGAGCGGATCAGAAATGCAGCGAGGAGGCGGCGGTGGTATCAGCGATGACTCGGATATGGATGATGACATGCCGGAGAGCTCATCACAGGTTGGTGACAAGATTCTGCGGTTCATCATGTGACAGTGAGATTCACAATGTTTCGTACGTTCGCTTATCGCAAGTGTTCGTAGGATTACAAGTGACAATTGTGTAAAAGGAAAATGTACAAAGTTGTTGCCTTAGACTGCACCTTATTTTTAACAGCTCGTTGGAAAGGTTGATGAGGAGAACCACACATATGCCATATTCTACTTTCAGAATTATGTTGTACAATGTTGCAGTGTATTCAAAAGCACGTTTTCCCCTTCTTTTAGTCTTTTTGATACGTTAGATGCTTTGCTTATGATTGACTCATCTCAGTTGGTCATACTTGCATAGACTATTTTGGCTTTTAGAGACATTTGTTCTTCATTACTTCAGGTATCACGCGTTCATTAATGAGTGTATGATAAGTAACTTTTTACTTTGCTATATCCTTTCATGCGAGTTAATGAGGAATTGTTGACAATCTGATCACGCGCTGCTCATTTGCGCTTTGACGCAACGCGACAGCCGCGTGACGCCAGAGGCGTAATTGTTTACTACTCAACAACTTGTAGTGGTGGAGGCTGTTTCTGGCCTTGGCTACAATATTTCGCTCTGTTACTTCTGAATACACACATACGCGACAGGAAGTTCGACAACACATACAATTTCGGCGAGGCATTGATAATGCGTTAATTGTCGGTATACTGTAACTGCCTAGAGGCTACCCAGGAGAACTTTTTCACCTATCGTAGTATACGTTTAGAGCCCGCCTACCTACTTGTGGATTCGTTGCATTTTTGCTTCCGCCGGTCTAAGACTTGGGTCTTTCTTATTCCTATGAAAAACATCTTCTTGAAGATCTAGGGATTTTCTGCAAATTTGTATCATGTTTGTCTGTGTGTGTGGCAATAGAAACAAATGTTCAGGAAAACAACGGTTTTGACTTGCATGATTACGGGGTAAAAAGTGGCCAGCATGTGTCTTTGAAAAAATTGTTAATAACCACAACTGCATGCGTCGCGTAACTGAACCTTACGACTGTGACACAATCTTGTGCCTAAACATGATTAGCGCAACAAATTTTGCGTATATTGTTCATATTTATAACTTGTTTTCTTTTTCTTATATTATCAAAATTGCAGGCGCACGATCCGAAGAAGCACGCTCGTGCTCAGCACAATGCGCTCGAGCGACGTCGTCGCGACAACATCAAGGACATGTACTCGTACCTGCGTGAGACCGTGCCCGACATGCAGAACGAGCGGGTTGGTGATCGTTTCTGAGCTTCTACGTAGCTTACTATTGTATTATTTGTACAGCTTATATATTGTTTACATCCTTGCCCTCTCGTTCTCTTACTGTTGAAGGTACAGTAGCATTTTTCTCGTACTTGATACATGCGAATGAGCGGGTGAATGCTTGTTTCTAAGTTTCGAAATACTATTTGCTCCACAGCTCATTCCTCCCCATTGTTACCCTTTCCCAACCTTACTATTAAAGGTATTCTTCATTCGTTTGTGAAACGCCTTGTCGCTGCTTAAATAATACAAATTACTCTTTCTTTGCTTATTGTTAGGATATGTTGTATTGTTTTCCCTTATGTAAGACATTTCAGGCATCGCGAGCTATGATTCTTCGCAAGGCCATCGAAGTGATCGAGGACAAGCAAAAGCAATACAAGGTCCGTCACTCCTCAATTATGATTGGAAGTTAGATTGCATGCTTGGTCAGTAATAGTGGTACGGTGTGCACAAAAGGCAAAAGAGGGCATGAGTTCTTTATCATTGTCCCTAGGCAAGGACCACCTTCGGACGCGTATGTAGGATGTGAAGTGAAGATAGTAGACTTGTTTGTCGTCGACGAATGACGACACGATGCAGACCTAACGTTATTACCCTAAGAGTACACGTTTCTGAGCAATGGTAATGATAGACAAAACTGAATGTTATGTTATGTGCTCATTAAATACTAGACCTACTTCTTCACGTTGAGAGCCCACTTAGCAATTACAGTAATCATACGGATACACAATGAAGATGCCATATTTAGAGCAGCGGAATCTTTTCCTTTTTGACGTAGGTTGCTCTTTCTAAAACTCTTTGACTCTCCGCACCGTCCGTTCCACCCACATAACGTCCATTTGAAAACATCTTGATAATGATTAAAATTGCATAGGCTACAAACTACACAGCTTCCAAGATAAGATGCACAATTTTGCAGGACATGCAAGACTCGATCAACGCGGTGAAGGCGGAGAACGACGAGCTGGAGAAGCAAGTGCGCGCGCTGCTCGAGGCGAAAAGCGCGGAGATCCAGGCAAAGAAGGGCGGCCAGTCGCCGCAACTCCAACAGTCATAATCTCCCCTTTCCCACGCCCACCCAATGCATTCTCATTCCCTGAAAAAGCAGAACATTATATTATGAACCAAAATGGATGACTGAAGAACCTTTTTCCTCTAATGAATACTGTCATTTCATTATAGTTAGTGTGTCATTAGAGACCATCTATAGTTAGTACGCCAATAAAGACTTTCTAATACTATTAATGATATTACTAGAACAATAGAATACAAGTGTTCTGCTTTGAGATCATCATTTTCAACCAAACCCACCATCACACTCACAGTTAGCGCAGTGCTCACGATGCTCCTAAAGAAGTTCTTCACGACCGCTGTGTGTGGTCTCCGCTTCCTTTGGAATGTCGTGAGCATTGTGCCTAATGATTGCCGACAATCGCCCTTGCATTTACCTATTGATGTGTGTTTTTTTTTGTGAATTTTCGTTACTTTTAAGCTCTCGAACCTCTTCTCGTATACCATTATCCTGCCAATAATGCCATTTTCTTAAACAACCTCCTCCATCGAAATTCCAATCATTCGTAGTTTGCCAACATTCCGTTGTTCTTGCATATATAACATTAATTACATTTATTTTATTACATACTATCTATGCATTACTTTAGTTAGAACTAGCAGAGTTTACATACATATATGCATTACTACTGGGCTTTTAATTACGTTGTCATTGCATTTACATATTTTCATTATCACAGTTACTGTTAGCACCACAAATTATTGTAATGTAATCAAAAGATACGTATAAATGTTGCGAATCTTGCGAACCAAATTTGAATCAAACTTTGGTCTGTGTCCTTGACTATTTCACTTTTTCCCTTTCTTTTTTTTCAAATTTGGTTTACAAGTTCCGCAACACTTTTTCGTTGCTTTGTTGTTAGACACGAAATCAAATGCATAAGCTTTGAAATAGTTATTGTATATTTATATTATTTTTAGACAATCTATTTTTGTTGCCAATTCCAAGCAGATAACAGCATCTTTGGACACCATCACTTCATGAACACAATTTTCACACGTACAAATTTGTAGTCGAGTGACATTTTGCCTGTTCATGATGTCGTTGCTTGCTTGAACAAAAAAAGGCCAATATTCTTATGAATGTGCAAAGCATAGGTTACTTTTTCATAAACCTAGTATTGTATGTTGCATGCTCTGCCCTGAACAACCTAACAATGGGAAACTAAAGGAGGCCAGAAACCGTTGTTTTATATTAGCAGAATTACGTGTACAAGCGACCCGCAACTTCTGTGAGGAGGGCAACTACTATTGGCTTACCTGGCTCCGTTCTGTACAAATATCCGACTGTCGATTTATAATGGTGTCTTATTGTTAGGTTTCTTTCGAATTACCCATATTTGACAAAGTATTCAAATTTTTCACAAACGTGTGTCATTTCACAAGCTTGTGAATCTGTACTGAATTGTGAAAACCTGAATAAGCTTACAAAATTGAATATATAATGACAGTCGGATATTTGTACAGAACGGAGTCAGATATTCCAATAGTATATAAGGAAATAGTTGGTTTTTGTCTCCGAGGATTCACGGTTTCCGGCCCCTTTAAAACGAGCGAACTGTGAACATGGTGTTTCCTTTTTTCCCCTCTTTCCTGTTTGACGTGTTCGTTTCTAACGTCATTTTCTTGAACAGTCACTACTTCCGCAAGAAAAAAATTGAAAAATCTTCACTTATCATTGTTGGCCATCAAGACCGTTACGCCATGAAACATGTTCTACCCGTTTTTTCTCGTCCGGTACCTTTGGCAAATGGTCAGCTTTTTGAAGTATATATAGAGAAGGACGTAATAGGAAGTCGACACTTGGCTGGAATCACACATTAGACCTATTGGTCTTATATGCTTTATTGTTAGTAATAACGTTAGTTTAGGTTTACAGAAACTGCTGAAGTATAAACAGATGTATTAGAAGATAACGTTTACTGGTTGGCTGTGACCAGGCACCATTTTGTAGCTTATTGTCTTCGTACCCGTTTTGTGTGTTTCTTCCGCAAGTTTTCGTCAATTTTTCTACTGCGGCATAGTAACATAAAATACCGTTACTTAATAGGATAATGTACAAGTAATGGCTCGTGCACTAATGGGACTGCTCCGTGAAGTCAAATCACAAGTTGGTATCCTGGGTGAGTAGTGTCAGGTGTGCCGGCTCGGTACTTGTGACCTGCTGTGCCTCGATCAGCTGATACTCTCGCTTCCTCTTTTCATCATTGTTGACGGACTAACTACTAGTGGGCAAACTTTTCCGTGCTGTCATAAACGTTTTCCTGAATGCATCATCTGCTCTTTTGTGGCTTCCACCATTTTGTTTGTTTAAAAATTTCCTTCTTTGCTTCGCTTCTTGGGATGTAAGCAGCAGCGGCCATTTTTAGAACCAAAAAAGGTTCCGAAAACCACCGTTGCGTATTTTCTGACTAACGCCCACCGGGAATACGCAGATCACTTGCTATTTAACCGTTTCCTCTTCCCGGCTCGGAAGGGGATCTAATAATATTCTCCCTTCCGATCCGGCCACTAACGCCACCGCCACATCCAATTCTGGAATAAAATGTTTGACTTCGGCTTATCGTGATGATGATGTGCACTGACCCGCACAGACGTTGCTTTGCCGTCACTCGGATATCTCTGAAACGGGATTACGGCCGGATAACGGCCAGATTAGCAACGACTCAGAGAGAGAGTCGGGTGGATCTGCGAAAAAGGCGTTGTTGTGTACCTTAACAGATCGGATCAGCTCGCAGATTTATCCAGCTCTTATTTAAGGCAGCCGACGGCACGCCTTTCGGACGTTCAGAGAGAAGGAGAAGCTGCTGCTTGCTGAAGAGACGATGGGCGAGTTCAACCGAGTATGTTGTTTTTATATGTTTACATACATATAATCGCCAGACTGTAAACAATTACAGTTATTTCAACTTTATTACAACTTTATAAAATGCTTCGGGGAAACCATAGACCTTCTGCAGTGCTACGCATACAAAGTTTTCATAACGGCAAATGAATAGAATGTGTCTGTATGTTTATCAAACCCATTGTATGTAACACAAGAGGTTTCGAAAGGTGTTAGTAAAAAACATTACAGCTTTTGACTACTTTAGGAACGCGTAGTATGTAGTAACAATCAGATAAATGTACAAAACGGAGGCAAGTTTTGCACTAGTAGTTCAAGCAGTATGTTTAGCGGAAGTTAAAAATGCTTTGCTATTGCTTCATAGGAGTTTATGAACTAAAACGAAAGTCAAACTTTAGCATTTTCCTAAGAATAGGAAACCGTCTTTCTTTCAGTGTTTCTTGTTCCTCTTTATTTTAGAAAATCTTTGTCAATGACTTTAATATGTTGGCTGTTTAGCGTGTTCCTGATTTCGGAGATGTCTGGGACGCCCTAGAAGAGGAGGAAATCCGAAGGCAACGAATGCAGGACGAGGAAAGGAGAGCGGTACGTATTCTATTCATTTCCATTCTTTCTTTTTTCTACAAGTAATTGAACAGCATGGCTTTATCGACATTAATGTATATAATCCTGCACGGTATCGAACAATAGTACCGCGCTTGCTATGAGCTTTCTTACAATTTCGGGGTAATTTTGTCGCTGTTGGCTCAAATTTGAATTGAAGTTCTGTCATTTTAATGCATCATGCATGCGAATAGTCATGAGAGGATCAGGACGCTGTGCTGCATATCAAATCCGAAGCAGTAAAATGCATTCGCACCGACTACTTATCGTGAAACCGTTGGTCTAAGCCAAGTCCCTTTCGTTTGCTGCGGACATATTTCGCAGGCATATTCGTGAACGAGAAGATCATAACAACAAGCCGTGAATTACAACACCATGGATGCGAGCACCGCCAGCGCATACACACTTTTATGAGCCACGGCGATATTTGTTTTTTTTCATTGTTCGCGGAACAAACGTGCAGTGCTTCCTTTAGCATGTGCTAGCTGATTCTTGACGGTCCACTGGGTTCCCGCACAGAAGTTGTATTTCGTTTACCCATGAAGTTTTGCCACAACAAAACAACGGTTTTGCAGTCTCTTCATTCCTAAGATTAAGCTTGTAAGGTGAAGAAGTGCTACATAGACGGTCGTGCCAATCATGATACACATGAAAGCATAAAAATGTAAGCGTGGTCTAGGTCTGTATAGCATTTAGAAAAACATAAACTTGTTATGATGTAGCTCTTGCGTGGAGATTATTAGTAACTACTTTTTTGCACTTGTTGCTAGTAAGCTAAGGTCTGCCTGTTCGGTCTCTTCCGTCTGACCAGTTAGCCTATTCTCGGATAAATGGCATCACGGCCGCGTTTGCTTCCCACACCAATTTGCTCTCATGTTCTATCCGGGGAAAAGGTGAGGAATCGAGAGTGATGTTGGACGGATAGATGGATAGATAGATTATTGAGAGCATCGCGGATATCGGATTAGAATTTTTTTCTGCGCGCTGCCCGCGCGCGCTATTCTGGCCGCCCGGTGGTGCATTGACGCACTTGGCCGGCCCGACAAAATAACAACCGACCACAAGATTGAAGCTGATCGGTTCAAGATGTTGGCGGCTGCATCATTTTGCAGCCGAGCCGGTAGTACGTCGTACACGAACCGTCTTTGGGATAATGCCTGAAAAGCTGGAACTGCACATACTATAGGATGTCTGAATAGAACAGAAGCATGTATTAAGATTGTACGCCCACGTAAAGAGACGTTCAATATTTGTTAACAGGAAAATCCTGAGGAATAGTTCCCGGTACTTGATGCGTGCTTGCGATGACAATGTATGCAGCCCGATCTAGTCATTGTCTCAGATAGGGTTAAAGGTTTATCAGACACATAATATTCTCATTTCAGGCGCTCTTGCAAGAAATCGAGCGTTTGAAGGCGTTAATGTACGAGATCGCGTGGACGCCCGAAGCCCGCGCACTCGTCCAACACTTGCTCGATCAGCACAACGCCATGTACTAAACACCTCTTCCGAAGAAGCAACCGCCGGGCAACTTTCGGTGCCCCAACTGTATATATATGTAATCTGCCTGGACCAACATTGCCCATTTCACCGTTTTTCCTATATCACAAATGTAAGAGTTGTAGAATTAAGCTATGTTTTCAATGCTCTCTCGATTCTGAGTACTCTCTCGCTGGTTATATCATACTGTCTGACCTGCGAGAGTGCACGTAGAATTAAGAGAGTTCAGAACGTGCTAAATTTTACCCCTTTCGCATCATCCAAAGCTTTCTAAAAGGCATGACATGACAACTTTCAGAATATAACGCACATTCTGCACCTTCTGTTTTTTTCTTCTAGCATAGCCGTTAGTGTACAGCAACATATCATTATGACCACACAGAGCAAACCGTTAGACGAGGTGTAATTCCCGTTCGTTCATATTTCCCCTCTTTTCCTGTGACCAGACATGAAGCAGCTAACAACGTTCATTTCATTTTCTCGCCCCGTTCCTGCTATTACTGCACACCAGTTTCGCCGTTGTTTCGCATTCTACTCAATGTCTTCCGCAATCGCTTTTTGTATATTTTTCTTAATCTTCTTCATTTCTTCATGTTCCACAAACTACTCATTGAATGAAATGATCAGTGGAACTGCGATCCACCACTTTCCTTGGTGAACCAACAAAACTCCACCGAGGTCCACCAAGTCATGCCGTGAAAGAAAAACAATTCTTCAACGGTTGGATCACGGTGGGAGGAAAGGTGGTTTGTCGTGGCTCCCCCGGACATTTCGCTCTGTGAGTATACCTGCATTATCTCTACTGCAATATGATATAACGTGTCCATTACGCACAAATCGTACGTTGTTTTATAATAGATGAGTGAGCATAAAGGGTGTTTCCATGCATTACACAACGATCCATGATTGCCCGGTTTGATGCGGAAGAGAGCTCGGTAACGTCCATGACCATACTTCACTGCTGGACTGCCAGCTTCACATTCAAGAGGAAATCGTATAGCACATGTCAGTATAACTGCGGAGTTCATTTTTCTTGACTGCTTTTGCTTGACAGTAAGTAGTACTGTGAAACATGTGTGTATTACTTTCTTGTTCTCGGTTCAAGTAAGTACCTTGCGCTAAATATAATGCAGCTTTAGAACGTCATCTTAATTGTCTACTTACTAAATCAAATGTTCTTGGGACCATCACTCCACTGTGGGAGAGCAAGACTTCAGTAAAGTCCTATTACTCTCCGTGGAGAAAGGTGGCATGTTTGGTCATCGAACATTTCACTTTGTGAGTAGCGGTCAAGCTCGTAGAATACAGAAACCGAAGTGACGAAAGACTTGCAGACAAAGATCCAACGAGTAAAAGAACACGTGTACGCACATGACAGCATCCACTGCACTATAAATTGCCTTGTCTTCGTTCGCCGGTATATTGTAACGCGGTACAGAAACTACACTAGAGAGCACACGAACCATAACGAGTGGTGTAGTTTGCGTGGTGAGAAAAGGAGACAATTCGTAATGTGCAGATCGCGATATAACTAACGGTGAGGGTCACACCGTCCGCTTTGGCTGAACGCGTCGCCTGCCGTGACGCGCCAAGCCGGCGACTGGACATATAATGTCTTGTCGCCAATCTCTCTCTCTCTGGCGCCTTCTTATCCTCTTATGTATAGTTCCCGTTGCTTGTTACACCAACTGTCTTTGCACTTGAGTGTTTTATATACTCAACGCATCAATCTGGTGCGAGCACGCAATTTAGGGTTCGCCGAAAACAGGCTTGTGTCTTTTCCGAGCACCTCTCTTGCATTTGGACAATGACAGCAAGGAAATCCCCCCATGCAAGTGTCGCGCTCGGGTTGTTCCACGTGCACTCCACGTGTGGGCGGAGTCTGGGCCGGGGTGGTGGTGGTAGTCGGCTGCTGCCGGTTTCCTTGTTCATTGGCTGTGTGCGCTGTCGCTCACCTCGGTTGCTCTTTCTCTCTCCTCCTCTCTCTCTCTCTCTCATACCTTGCTACCCAACGAACTCCCGAAGAAAACTGACGATGTCTACTTCAGAAACCGTGAGAATGAGCAATAACAACACTTCCTTTGATGATGGTCACGTCACCGACGAGGAGCTACCTTCAAGGTACCTTAGCACAATCATAAACTATTACTAGTGCAAGTGCGTTCCTGGGGTTCTATTTTTAAGTTATCATTGGCTGACTACAAGGTGGAAGGAATAGACTTTGACCTGAACCTGTCAGCGGTGGTGGGAATACCACGTGTGGACCGTCGGTTGTTTCGCACAAATAACTGGTGCACGAGGTTTTCGGCGCGGTGATGAATGTTCTCTCTATAGGATTAGTCATCATCATCCGCATCACCATCATGATGAACCTGGGTTATCCACCAGCATGCACTTAGCCCGCCGGCTCCCGAAAAACACGCACTTTTTGTTTTGTTCGAAGCGCTAGAGTAGAAGAGAACAGGTCACCAACGGCCGGCTTCCTTGCCTCTAAATAACAATAACAAGCGGCATATGAAGCGTACTGTGATCACGATCGCGAGGAATGTGGTTGGGAAATTCTGGTTGATCTTGTGAATCGTGTTTTGCCAAGGAAAACCAAGTAGTGTGAACAGGATACAGTAATCGTGATTGGCAATGTTGATGACAGAGTGTACAAGATCGCTTTTCAGTAGCTCGTACACCGATCTGCACCTGTGCGATGAGGATCTGGATTCGATTCCGGAGCGATACTTGGCACCCTGTCCGGGAATCTATGCGCCTGGAGCGGTCACTCGTCTGGATCTGTCACGGAACAACTTCATCACCGTTGCTGGACTGCCGATCTTCAATAACCTTGTTAGGTACGACTATTTCTTTAGAAACATGCTGTATTGACAACCATGTATCCAAGGCTAAACATTCCTTAGTTTTTCGGAATCATTCCCCGCCCCTTCTAACTACAAGCCATTCCTTAGGCTTTCAAATGCTTCCTCAACCACACTAACCATTAGTCACTCTATATATCACTCTCTGTTTCCAAATCATTCCTTCACCAGGCGAACCACAAACAACTCCTACAACATAGAGTGACATTATGTTTCTCATTGGCTAACAGTAAGTGGTTTCAGCTTGGACGTCAGCAACAACTCCTTGGCGCAGCTGCCGAACGACATCGCGTCGCTGACGCAGCTCCGGTCGGTCGTCGCCCGAAACAATCTGCTCGAGGATCTGCCAAAGTGCATCACGCGGTTGACGAATTTGGAGACGCTGAATCTCTCGGGCAATCGCTTCACCGAGTTCCCGTACATCCTCCTCGACTGCCCGCAACTGAAGATCCTCTACATGGGCGCGAACGCCATTGAGACGCTACCGTATGCGATCGGCAACATGCAGGGGTACGGTATCGCCTTCTTCTCTTCTTCATTTCTTCGAGTTCGGTAGCACATAGCACCTGCATTTCTGACTGCAATGAGACTTAAGATATCAATTGTATGCACAAATAGTACGTATCAACTCTTTCTGGTTACCGGGAATGCACAGAGGAAAAAAGTTCGAGAATTGCACGTATTGTTCGCTAGAATACGGTGTTCGAGAACTATTGAAAACATTCTGTGTGGGTGCTCAGTTTGTCATGTACGCCTTCAGGTTGTCGGTGCTGTATTTGGGCGGTAACCGGCTCCGGGACGTACCGGCGACAATCGGTCGCATGAAAGGTCTGGTCACGCTGGCGCTGTCCGACAACGAGTTGGAGACGATCCCGGGAACGATTGCGGAACTGCAATCGCTCGAGTGCCTAGCGCTGCACAACAACAAGATCCGGGTAAGCTTGATAGATGATGGCGTAGCTGGGTGAATATATATTCATTAGTCGCATGCACATTACATTTTTCTTCCGAACAGTTGTTCTCTACCTCGCAATAAGTACTCCAAAGACTGCACCCTAATTGAAAAGCTGAATGATGGCTTAGCTTGGCTAATTCTCACAAATGTAAGTTACTCATTCCAACAGTTGTCATCATCACAATTAGCACCGGCTGTTGCTTTACTTCCCGGTGCCAAGTTGAACGCAACTTGTTTTCAGACGCTGCCGACCGAGATTGTAAAGCTTCGCAATCTGCAACAGCTGAGCCTTCGCAACAACCCACTAGGTAGGTATCATACATATGGTGATCCGTGGTGCTCTATTATTGTACACTGATCAGCAATGGCGAAATTGCATTGTTTATCGTACTTGCAACTGTTGCAATGTGATTGTGTCTGGTGTCCGGTGATTTTGTCTGTTTCTTCATCGTTACTATTAGTTTCTCCCAAATTTCATCCGAGCAAAGTTTTTGTGTTTCTCGTTGACTGATAGATTCCGTCAGTGCATCTGACAGCCATGCAAACATTTTTTCGGAGTCTAGTCGACAACAACTAGTGTACTGATTCAAAGCCAAAAGTCAAAGAAATGTAACTTCAGGAGAGTCTGAGCATTCTACTGTAACTTGTTCCTAATACTACTATTACTTATTGTAGCTTGTACTATTGTATGTATCGGGGATATACGCTAAAAAAGTTCACGCTAAAGGTATCTAGAAGTAACGATGCCCTTTTAGTGCACAACTTCATCGTGAACATGACATTTGATCCACCAGCGCTGAAGGAGCTCGCCGGTCGTGTGGTGCGACGTCGCTACGACACGCACAATCTGATGCCACTGCTGCCGAATGATCTCAATGGGTGAGCATTATCTCTTCTCAATAACATTGATGGCTTCAGTTTCCTCTTAGGTTATCTTGCATATTGTACCCCTTGATACTTGCCCGCTTCTGGTGCTTGCCCCCTTCCGGTGCTTGTCGCACTT
>JACMIJ010001385.1:0-12619 GCA_014805365.1 Koerneria luziae
ACACTCAAGAATAGTTGTTTTCTTTCGAAACATTACTCAGAGCATACGATAACGCAATATATCATCGTCAATGCTTTTGCACTCATAGGGATTTTTCGATTCCTCAGCATTATTCATTACACAAGTAACTTTCAGTTGTCGCTAACAAATAAGTAATTGTTACAGTATTCAACAGTAGTGACACAGTTACAGTTACAGGTTAGCCACAGTTAACAGTTAGTACAGTTGTGATTAACAAGTGATAAATTATGCTACAGTAGAAATTGTTACAGTTAGTATACAGTATGTAAGCAATATGAACAAAGAAAAGTAGTTACCTTACAACATGAATTACAACAACTATTCAAGCTTACAGTGTGTTAGCCAATGTTAAAAAATGTTTTTTTTTTTGAAAATACATCGCAACATCACTTTTCAACACTTACAATAGAAATCCATTGTATAGTCGTATCTTATTGTTAGCAACTATGAAAGTGTTCGTACGCTCCTGCTATCCAACATATTCGAAGCACGCAAAAATGTAGAAAGAATTCAAAAGGAGGGGTAAAGTGGGAGCCGGCTTCGTTAAAACATGCCCTGGACTAATGCAATAAACGTTAAACCCCATTCCTCGGTAATAAATAAACCCCCTCTGTTTCCAGTGACCTTTTGCACTGAATCACCGTAAAAGATCACTAGGAAGGTAGTTAAAAACATGCGCGTTTACTACTCTCCGAGATCTTTTCAACATCATCGCTCCTTTTGCAACATATCTGAGATCTCTTCAACATCTTAGAAACAAAGCGGTACCATAAACAGGAGTAAGCCTTGTTAGAACTTCTTCAGCATGCGTATAAGTATTACTATAAGTGACAAATAAGTAATATCAATCCATTTAGTGACAACCTATCACAAAAAAACGGTTCCATGAAAGGGAAGGATGACAGGAAATAAGTGGCAATCCAGGCACTAAAAGATATAAGAAGATCATTGCCAATACAGGAACATACCCCCCCCCTATCCCTTATCCCCAAGGGCGCATTAGGCACTGACGATGTTTCAGTTCGCTGAACGAGTGGAACCGTTCTTCTTTCAACTAATACGCGATGATCTTCACCATTTTTGAATCCCTTGTTTTCCCGCCTTTCGGATATTTCGAATATCTTGTTTTCCCGCTTTCCTGATATGCATATTTTACCCGCGTTGCTTTGAAAAACCTCATTATCTTGCTAAAGCAAATGAAGCAATAAATTCAACGGATGTAAAACCGTAATGATATGAGACAACTTGCAAGCAGAAAAACAAGCGCCGGGCTATGTCATGTTGCTTTGTAAAAGTGGAACACTGTTGAAAAATATCGAAATTGTCAGTACGACAATTCTATGCTAGCATAACTACTTTACAGAACAACAACACCATGTCAGTACAATAGTTCTATGTTAGTGTATTAACTTTAACTTATATGCCTAACTTTTAACTGACCTAAAATTCTCTCTTTAAATTCTGAAACATAGATATAGTTCGAAGTGCTAAACATCGACGAGACACTGAAACTGAAGGCTTCTGCAAGGTTACGCTGTCTACTCCCATGCACAACAATCCGAACAATGGAAAACGTGCCAGTTGGTAACACGTTTCATCCTCCTCATAAAGGCACTGCAAACTTATTGTCAGCGTAAAAGGTGTGAAAACTGGACAACGTATATACGCCAAGTCCAGCTTTTACTACGTAACAATACCAAACTCCGTATAGATACCCAGGTATTGATTGAAAATCACTAGTTACCATAAGGTGACGCTGTAGTAAGCTTCTACCTTTTCAGTGAACCGTCCTGTGACCTTTTACACTGAATCACTGCAAAAAATCACTGGAACACAAACATGACAGTCGATTTCTTTTGTATGCTGACAGAGTCGGGTATTTTGATAACAATACCTATCAAGGTTTTTGAAAACAACAGCTAGAAACAAGGAGATGCCACTTCGAAACGTAAAAAATGCAGTTCCTCGTTCAGTTCCACATGTCGAACGTTATCCTTATCAGAGAAAAAAAACCCTGCTTATCTAGTCCTGCTAGTGACCTCTATCAGATGATATATGATATTTAACAGCTGCAGCTGTCACTTAGTGGCTATTAAGCGAAAGTTTAAACTGATATCCAGAAAATCCCTTAAGTATCCAAAATATCCCTTGTTAGATATCCAAAAAAATTATTTAGATATCTAAAAATCAGTTAGATATTCAAAACATCCCCCTGAAATATCCAGAGCCAGACTTGAAGTGACCATAAATGCAGCTATAACTTTTGTAATTAACTTGTCATAGCTAATAAAGGAATCGTGTTCAGCAGCTAGCTCAGGGTAATTATTAATTACTGGAAAAACCTTACAGTAACAACTTGCTAACTACAGTAACAACTTGCTAACCACAGTAACAACTGGCTAACTACAGTAACTACTTGCTAACTACAGTAACTAACTACTGGCTAACTATAGTAAATCTTGTGGACAAAGAGTAAGACTCCTAAGCATAACGGGCATGCCACCGTACTCCCTTCCCCGCTACGCCCTAAAGTCAATACAAAGTAGGCAGCACCCAATAGGACAAAGCAACAAAAAGGACACTCATACATTCCCATTGAAACACAATCATGACAGGCTGAGCACATTCCCAAGCCATTGGAATTTCCGCAATCAGGCCTACCCAGTAAGATACCCAGAAACTATCGTCAAAACAGGCTACAAAGTATCCGCAAACACGCTCTCGCATTATTGGAAAGCACTACTTCGGCGCACGCTCTTATTGTTAGTGACGTCGTTCAGGTGTTTGATTATGGTGGAAAACAGGATTCAGAGTGCCGACAATAAGCTAAACTTTAATAAAATTGGAATAAAACATGTAAACAACATACAAGCAGCAAGTTGCGCATGCTCTTATTATTAGTGGCGTAGATGGAAATCAGGGATCAGAATGCTAACAATAGGCTCAACTTTCGTAAAAGCTGGGAAACACACAAATAACAAGTACGAGAAGCACAGAAAAGTACGGGTGGACCCCCCAAATTCCCATTTGCGCCAACTATTGCTATCTCCATTAAAAACATAATTTTTCGGATTTTTTTGTATCGTACCTTCCAGAGGCCATGATCACCAGAGTGCGCCAGGAATATAAGCCTTGTAGAAACCAAAATGGAGCTTGTACAGCGATTGGCGCAAATGCAAAATTGCGTAAAAATGAGCCGCCCTAAAGTACGGTAAGTCGGCTACCGTAGTACAATAATCAGTTATCAAAAACGGCACCATACTGCCGAGCAGATCTACGTAAAAAAGAAAAGGCCACAAAATATTCCTTCCTTCTCCTTCTTTTGTCCGCCCTTTTTCTTCACTGATCATTGGGCTGCTTTTTGTATTGCCTTACATACATATATTTTTTTTGCATGGATAACTTTTTTCCTTAAAATCTTCTTGTGCACACAAAATGGATAATGTAGCTATGTGCCTAAAATACACCCAAAATGTTCGATAATCCTTTGATGCTTTGGAACGCTTATATTGAAGCAGGCAGCGTGGCTATTCCAGAACAATCCAAAAGTGTGAAAATGAAGAATATACGTCAAAGATCTCTTCTCCCATTCAGTGGGGGCTTCACAACAGGTTCTACACGCTTCTGCAAGCCTCAAAGCATTGGCAGGACACTACAATTAGTACCACCACACCTCTACAAAAGCGCCAAACACGCAGCTGCAGCTGCAGCCAAGAGGTTGCGAATTTTTGAACACAGCCCGGCGGTTCCGAGAATCCTATAAACACTTTCAAAAGGTTCTAAAAGGGTTCGCAAAAGGCGCCGTGTGTTGTGTCTCACTTCGCACCTTATGCGCGCACTGCTGGCGCACAAAAAGTGTTTGTAGACACTTTTTGTGTGCTTCGCGCCAGCCGCCTAACACCTTCGCACCGGCCACGTGCAGGCGCTCTAAGAAAAAGGGCCTGCTTGATTTCTCGACTTCCTTACATAAAGTCAGTGTTGCTATAGGAGCTTTGTGTGCTACAAATATATAATACAAATGACTTTGTATTCGGTTTCTAACAATATGGTCGGTCACAGGTGATTCCCAGAACACGGAATGTGTTAGGCGTGAAAATACACCCTCGAGATGACCAACGAAACGATAACTGTCTGCACCTTTTACAATAGCCACTGCTTCCGTCGGAGCCAACTGTTCCAGAGGAGGGCAAAGTATATATTCACGGTTGTCAAGGAGGGGTGAAACACGTAAAAATGTAGAAAATATTAAAACATGAAGGGTACAAAACCTTTTTGGCTCTCAAAAGGACTGGTAAAAATGGGAGCCGGCTCCATGGTATGTTGCCTGCACATTTTACCATAGAGGAACTGTTCCAGACGAGGGGCAAGTAGATATTTGCTTCGTCCATGAAAGAGGGATAAAGCATCATGCGACGACAACATCGTTACTAATAACTTTAGGGCACCCCGTTTTGGGATACCTTAACAATAGAAGCACCCCATTTGTGAGCCGAAATTTGCAATAGGCACCTGGTGTCTTACATTAGAGGGTCATCACATTTTTTATATATGAAAACGTGGTATGTCAATGTATGGCAAAGCATACAAAACATGTAGAAAATATTCAAATATGAGGGGAAGAATCCTTTTGGTGCTCAATGGGAAGGGAAGAAGTGGCAGATAGTTTCATGAAAACGGTGGTACGGCTTGAAATGAGTACTGTCGTCTTATTACTGCCGCGTATACGCAAACGGAACCATTCATACTTGCACCGCTACACAAAATCAACTGTTACTAATAACTTTATAACTTTATCGCAGAATTGACGTCTTCTTAAAAATGACGTGCTGCGTGCAAAATGGAAGATCCACTTGTATTCTTGGTTTCCCATGGTAGTACAGTGTCCTTTCGACCACTCGCTGTTACTAAACACGCTGTTACTAAACTGTTACTGTTACTAAACACGCACCTAATCAAAAGGCATCCAGAACTTTTACCCCTGTTACCTTTAAAGGAGTGGGTATTCATCATTTACAAAACTTGATAGTCGCTCTTACATCAAATTAAACAGATTGATACATTGGGAAAATAAACAGCGATAGAAGAAAATGTGTGGTAGGTTTCTAATCTTTCGTGCCTATGGAATAAGGGACAGAATGGCAAAAATGCTTACGATAGAATACGAGACAGAAAAAAAAGATACATAGTTAGGTTCCACAGGTGCTTTCCACATCATGTTGAGATTTTAAAAAAATGTGAAAACACAATATTGAAAGACAGCTAGTTAAAAAGGAGTAGAAAATATAAATTAAAGAAAAAGAGCTACTATAATAGTAAGTATGATGTTGGGACAGATCACTTTCAGTCTCACAAATCCTGTTTCCCTTTCACTAGCCTCAAATTTGCATATCCTATTGGTCTGGTGAGGAGGGAAGCCTTTGTAATCGAATGGCAAAGTAGGTGGGTGTGGACCACCGGAAACAACGTACTATGATATAACAACAGTGACGATTTCATCGTTTATATACCCCACCCCCGAAACGCCTACGCATATGTAAACGAACCCAATTTCCGGATTTCCGGTAACAATGTTTGTAAACCATGGCGTTTTTTTCTCTAAACATCCCTCTAAACATAAAAATAAAAAATTGAAATATATCTAACAATAAGCACTATTTTATCCAAAAAAAAACCAAAATCCATCACAGCACTTTGAAGCTATTTCTATTATAGATCGCTGATTAAGCCGATCGGCTTAATACAAGTCACCCTGTGATCGCGATACCCAGTCATTGTGAGTGGATAAGGCGTCTCTATGCGCGCTTGGCCGGGGCGATCCCATAAGCGCACAAAATCACTTGCGCACAAATCATAACTTGAACCTTAAACTAAATAGTAACTGTATTTTAGTGCGAATCTCAAGTTATGGCCAATTTAGAGCCAAATATCAGAATTTGTGTCGATTGGTTGCTTACTGACAGAAATATGGGCTTGTGCGCTTATGACTTGTGCGCTTATGGGCTTGTCCCGCTTGGCCATAACACCAATTCCGTTCGAGTTTGGTTTGGCTGGCTTGGATCACCGATTTAAAGTATACATATTTCTTTGTTCGTTATTCAAATCCTTTGTGGTTATATGCAAACGAAGTGCATACATTAGATCATGACATTCTTTGCCATAAATTTGGGTGAAAATTCCGCTACGCAGTTTTTCTGCCCAGTGATAGTGGATCGTAACGTAAACAATAAGTAAGCCATCCACAAATCCCCTTTTCACTTTTCAATTCAACGAGCTACACAGGATATATGTACACAAAATTGCTACTTTGTGTAGAAGTAAACTTTAAAAAATTAATACAAACAACAGGTACTTCATAAGTAAACTTTAAAACAATGCGAGGTTATGCCAAAAGAAGTTTCTGATACCTTATCGCTAAGGCGTCAGTTTAGAAGAAACACGATTAGACAAACAAGGCATCAAGTTGTGCACAACACACATGTGAATAACAAAAAGTTTATTTGTAAGCTCTCATAAGAACCTGCGCACACTAACAACTGCGTATGTAAGCAAGCACTTACTAGTAGGAACTATGCTCACTTATCAGCTCTAGTTCATTCTAAGAACTTACTAGGAGCTATGCTCACTTGAGTTCATTCTGACGTTCGCACTGTCAAAAGGACGTCTCACAACATGGGAACACATGTGCATTTTCCCAGCATACATAAGCATAATTCGCTTTTATTGTGGAAAAAACCCGGACAATATGGAAGGCATTCCTGTGAAGGCTGTGTTGTTCTTTGGTGGTTGCTTGAAAAGCCAATAAACAAAGAATCTAACGCAACCTAGGAGGCATGAAACTTACTAAGATCAAAATCGTGATCATAGCAAGCGTGTAGACATACGAAATAGAAAAGAAAATGTATCGCAGAATGCCCAAATTTAAAAACAATTTTACAGCCTTCTATTACCAACTACTTAAAGCTAGAGAATTATAACAATAAGACAAACATAGGATATGACGAAAATATGACGCGCGATGAGTATAGAAATAGTATGTGAGCACCCGCGACGACAAAATTAGCACAGAATTAACAATAAGATCGTTTCTCTTTCATGCAATAGCAAGACGCTTACTTCCCAACCTCATCTAACTCACATCACAAATGTGCACATACAGGCTATGTTGTACCCTTCATCATATCAATATTTCGAACTCAAAATATCGTGATACATGTAGGAAGTAGTTTCTAAAAAAGTAATAAAAAGTACATTACAGGGTGAGTAAGCAAAATTTTACACAAAGAACTCATAATCAGCTGATGCAGTAACGACCATTGAGTAAAACAGCATACATAGTGCAGTGCTTGCATACAACTAGCGGCTTCAATGTCCTTGTGATCAAAACTTGTTTGTTGCCCGCAAAGGGTTCAGAAACGTCCACCGCGCGAGTTCCAGAACCGCACAAAACAGCAAAAATGTGGGAGTAGCTCTAACATGAATGAGAAAGTTGTACGTTCGCACGCCATTCAACATCCAGAGTCCCGTGACTCAGGGAAGGAAAAAAAAGCGCGAAAAAGCTCGAGTTCAAAAGTTTGTGTCATTCTCCGCACCTCAAGTGGATAAGATGGTGAGAGAAGCCGATGACGTGAACTTTTTCTTCTTTCTTTCTTTCCGTCTCTCGTTCTCCGTCTCCAGGATTGCACGATCTCGTTTATTTCTTTGTTTCTCTGGGTTTCCTCAGATCGCGTGATCTCTGTCACTACTCTGCTTCTTTGCGCTCTCTCGCCATTGACACTAACTAAGCTGGGGCAAAATAAATACCGGGTTCGCGACAGTTCTCGGAACACAAGAAGATTTTTTTCTCCCGAGGTGCAGAGCGAGAGAATCTTTCAAATTCATACCAATAACATGACAGGGATGGCTCAGTTGGTTGCGAGCTGGATTGTCATTCAGAGGGTTCGAAGATTGCGTTCCATCCGAGTCAACTCGGGACTGGATTTCCAGGTTCATACAGCAGCAACAACGTTTTGATAACTCCAAAGCACCCCGCTTTGGGATACCTTTTCGATGGAAGCACCCCACTTGTGAGTCTAAATTATCAACAGGCACCTCGCTTCTGACCGTCTCACACTAAATTAACACCCCGTTTTCGAAATATAGAGAAGTGATACGTCTATGCCCAGGTTATATATGCATGTCCAGGTTAGGGAGTCAGTCCTATCAAGACTGGAGGCATCGACCCTGTATAGTAAAACGGGAACGGTATAAGGAAGAAGAAGTACTGTATATTGGCAACACGAAACCCGAGGCATCACGAATTTTGTGTTCAACTTCACTCGGCACCATTCATTCATTCACATAGACATCGATGTCAGCAGCACACCAAACATGAGAAAGTGTTGAAAGTCGCTATGTGAAACTTTTCTTCGCGTTCATTCTAACTAACAACACTACAAAAACAATTCATTCACAATTCATATTAGCTAAGAGTAACATCGACCACAGTGCAACGATCACTGGGAGTTCTAGCACTTGGATGGAAAAGAACACCAGTTGAAACCGAAAAGTAGCGTTAGCGAGTAGTCCTCACAGAACTGCCGACAGAACATTTGTTATATCTCTTGATAACCGGTTTAATGCGCTTAATTTTTCATACAGCGAATTTTGAAGTCGTAGCAAGATGCAGTAACACAACTACTGCAACACTATGCAAATTTCACAGTAACGGTAACAATATGCAAATTTTCAAACCAGCGGTAATGAACACAGCTTCAAAGCCGCTGTAACCTCACGTATGCATAACACTAACTATGTACCACAAGTGCTTCAGACGTTCACAAGTAGTGTTAAAGGAGTGCTCGTCACTGCATACGAAAGAGAGAGCGAGTCGGAGCAGAGTTCATCGTATACCCGTCGGGTACGAACTCTCTTTCGAGCATCCTGGATGCCCCGCGTGACTATCAAGGACCTACTTGTGACTTACACTACACTACTTAGTGAGCAGTACTTACTTACACTTACTGGCTAGCTCGGTTACGAGAGAACACAAGAACAGCACAAAGGAAATCTTTCTGAATTGTGTCCAAACTACATTCGGACTTCACTCATTCGCATCACCTTGACACAGTAGAACTTCTACCGATTCAACATTTGAAAGTCTCATTGTTATGTAAGATGAGTAAATCCGTTGTTGTCGTATGCAAACCACATACTGTAGACCGACGGAAGCAATGTGTCATTCAAGAAGACTAACCAATGAGTGTTAGCCAAAAGACAAAATACAGAAAAAAAACATACAAATCATATGAACTGGAGTAGTGCGTTACGCAACGTAATAACGTTAAACGCAGCATAATAACGCTTAGGCCGGGGCTTACAAGCCCGCTCAAAAGAGATCATACGGGCCAACTGCGATTTGGACTGTTACAAAATCCTGTTTTTTAGCAAATAAATGGCTACAAAACAGTGTATGTAGCTTGATCATATACAAGCTCTCATAAAGAGAAAGCAAGATACAGTGCAACCTCCACGCGGAGAAGTGAGGATTTATTGTTCCGGTAACAAAAAAAGCTAGTTTGGGAGCCGCATAAAACGCCATTTGCCTGTGAATTTATAGGCGTATAACACATAAAAGGAAACACAAGAAGATAAAGATAAAAATTGTAGAGAAAAGCCAGGAAAAGCTTATATTCGACTCACGAAAAAGCAAAATAAACTATTCCGATAACAAAATTCAAATACATGTCTTCGGCCATAATTATAGTAACAGGAATATTTGAGTACCACTGTGTACGTTTCACAACGAATAACTGTGTAATCACAGCAATTTTGTGCCTGCTAGCTTATTGGACAAATTCATGAGAATTATACAACGTGGAAAGAAGGCTGTTGGTTCAGAATACAAGAGAGATCAGTAGGTTTTCAATCAATAGATCAAGATAATCAATCAATCAATAACAGGGGCGCGAACCAAAATCCTTAGAACCGGGGCGCTGACTCTCATTTGCACCACCACGCCTTCTCTGTTATCTTTTCCTCATCACTCCGACTACTGACCGGACTATCACACACACACCGTTTCGTTTCGGTTTATCCTCTACTCCCCCCCTATCCTTCTGTTTTTGCAACGCATACAATTTTGTTGTATTATACAAGCGGCCACAATCAACACAACTGCATAGATCCGTAAAGACTCGGCCTCTTTCTGTCCTTACTTACACCAACATTGACTAAATTCTTCAGGTACAATAAGCTTCAGACCGCAACGTGTCACGTTTCTGCATTTCGAAAATGGGATGACCCTCTAGTGCAAGTCGCCAGAAGTGGGGTGCCGATTGAAAACATAGGTTTACAAACCGGGTGCTTCCATGGTTAAGGTATCACAAAACAGGGTGTCCTGGTGTTATCAATAAAGTTATTGACAATGTATGTTCAGGCACAATAACCTTCCTCAGTGTTCACAATATGCCTTCTGAGATATGCGTTCATAGCATTGTCTTCGTTCTCTCCTCTACCCGATTCCCTCGTCATTGCCCGTCTATCCTCTCTCTCGCCCTCATTCTCCCAGCACACTCGTTGTCTCTCCCACCTTCATCAGCCCATGCTCGAAAGGAGGAAGTTCCGAACTAGAGGAGGTTACGAGACGGGAAACTGACGACAGGGCGTTCTTACTGTTAGAGAAAGCTTTTATGTTATAGGTGCTCTTATTGTTAGAGAAACCTTCTATTCTATACCACCATCACCAAATACAAAGTGGGAAGAAACTGTTAGCCCAGAACAAAAGTGAGATAGGCTTTAAATCAAAGGCTCATGAACTTATCCAAATAAGCAAAATTGCTACATTCAGCTTTTTGAATACGCAGGTGAACGTAATGAAACGTTCATTTGCGTGTTCAAAAAAAGTCATTCACAATGAGCGAGAACATGCAATTGTTTGTGGTTATCGGAACAGTTAATTTTGTATCTTCGTCAGAATAGCATAAGCATACAATGTTCTAGAACTATTGTTCCGGAACCTTACCTAATTGTAAGAGAACAGCTCTTAAGCGTATACGACGACCAAAAGATCAACACAAACAAAGCCAAAATGAGGCAATTACGTGCATGGTGAGAGCTCTCCCGTTTCGATTTTCTCCTAATACCATAGTTCCAGAACTTGTTCCGATGGAAGGTGTAAAAATTCCCAGCTCAGGTTCTAGAACCTTAGCATAGCATTCCAGGAGAAAAGAAACGCCGAGCATCAACATTCCACAATGTAAGCGTCGAAGAGAACAAACAAATACAAGTATAATTAGTTACGGTAATCTGTATATTAATATTAATTCTGTATACTAGTTAGTGAGTCGACTCAAACAATGATTAATAGATTCCTACTTCGGAACGGAAAAAAATCTCCTTACTGTTTGTTATCTTCTCTTATCTATGGATCTTCTCTTATGCGTTGAATGTCCATTCATTTCTTATACATACTGTTACAAACTCTACTGTTACAGAAATCTTAAAATACAATCGGAACTGACAGTTTCAAAGGAGGGGCAAAATAGGTAGATGATATTGTGAAAAAGGTGTAAAACACATTAAAACGTAGAAAATGTTCAAATATAATATGACGGGTAGAATATCCTTTTGGTACTCAAAAGGTGGGGTAAAACTGGAAGCGGTGAAATGGCTGGAAATGAGGTACTGCTGCACATACGCATACGGAACCGTTCATACTTGCGCTGCAACACAAAATCAACAATTCCTTGCTACAATGTACAAAGCGGTGCTTCCATTGGAACCGACAGTTACAAAGAAGGGGTAAAACAGGGGGGGGGGTAAGTAGAGTGTAGTATAGCATTTGTCGTAGTACGTGTACACCATCCGGTACGGCTCCCAGGACGTGTATCTCTCCTTATCCTGCGCTTTCCCGTTGCAAAACATTTAGGATTTGCACACGTGTCGGCCAAACTATGCGCCATATTACTTTTCTTGAATCAAAAGTAGTACCAGTATCAGTATTGCCATGATTACACTTATACGTAAACATAAAAACTCAACTACAAGTAAACTAATACATACATGCTCAAATTAAAAACCTTATTCAAGTTGTAGACGTATTCAAACGTTGTGTACGAGAATTAACCATAACAATAAGGTAAAGACCGAACCAAGTCAGGTATTTCAACAAAACACTATCTTATCGTTAGAAGTGAAAATATTGTATCCAAACAATCCAGACTCTCACAGGAGCAACAATAATAAAAGCCTAAGGAACACCAAACCTGCGCAAAACACGCCTGAACAGTGCGAGCGAGAGAGATTGTGCACTATACTGGCAATGAGCGAAAAAAACCGGGATCGCGGAAATCGCTAAGGAAGAAAGAGGACGGAGGGGGAACCCCCCCCCTCCCCCAATCTCTATAAGGGGAATTGTCCTCACTCCAATCCATACTTAGAAAGTGACCAACCGTTCAACATATTGGACAAAAAAGAAGTTATATTGTAAAACAAGCAAATGGTAGAATTAGAGAAACCGTCTAACCTAATAGAGTGCACGTAGAACCGAGAGAGACCAAGCGCATTTTAATTCCACCCTTCTTATAACCCATTCCATCTTTTGACAAGTTACTAACAAGTG
>JACMIJ010001386.1:0-12613 GCA_014805365.1 Koerneria luziae
TGTGTACATTTTTCTGATATGTGGAATGGAAACACACCTACTTTACCTACAGCAACGGTAAAGTAGGCGATACCCTGGGTTGCTGGGTTGCTTCCCAGTTTATGGGAAGCGAGAAGTGATAGTATTGATTTCAGGATCTTACTGGTAACAAAGCTTAGATATAATTAGTCAAATTTATCTGCTACAAGCAAGTTAGACGTTGTTTCTGACAAGGCAGTAAGTAAGTGCAAGATAGTTTAGGAGTCTTTTACTGTTTACAATGCCATCATCCCCTTTGATCATTTTTTTGTATCTTGGGTGAAATGCACAAAAAGAGAATAAAACCAAGATACATTCATGATTCGAACAAGTTTCTACCAGCAATTTGCACGACATGGAAATGTTCTAGATATGGTTCGACCTCATCTGTCATTTGATAGGAATCTGTCCCTGCCAGTTTCGGTTCTTCTATGTCTCTGGCTCCCGCTCAGTCTCTGCTTCTCTAACACTCGTGCTATCCAGAGATTAATCTTGAGACAAGAGTTGTTGGGGCAAAGAACAAAGTAGTGATATCGAACATCAATCACTTTGCTAATTCTAATTATTATTTCTATAGTAGTGTCATAAGTAATAAACATGCACAATACAAAGGATAAGAAACATATTTCTGACAAGAACCTTTACAAGAAATCTTTTACAAGGAATCACAACATATTGCTTCCGCCGGTCTACAGAACCTATTTTGCATACGACAAAGAGATGCATCAGGTCTAACAAAGGGATGCGCAAATTTGAGACCCGCGGAAGCCGCACTGTCTCAACGTGATGTATATATTGTAAACACATAAGTATATCTATATATAATAATACTGAGACATACTTCAATGAACTTTGAGAATCTTGCCGAAACTGTACGCCGATTGAAGCGATGGGGGTGGTCTGACACAGCTTTCCCACAACAAAGGGAATAGTGTTACAGTGCCGTTGGCGTCTGTAACCGGCGCGTCTGTGCCAGAGATCACTTTTCGAACACACAAATCCCATTCTACTGTCGATATATGGGAAAGATATGCCCGTGTGAGGAGGCAGCCAAAAGAATGGATGTGTTCTTTTTCTCGTACGCGTGTGTTTCCCCCGCTGTTGGTTGTTCCATTCTGAGACGTGACATGTCATCATCTCGAGCAGCACCGCTTTATGTGTGAGGGCACTGTTTGCCTGTGGCGAAGATACAGGAGAATGCGGGGAAACCAGGGGAAGAGAGGACACTTCCTGGTTATGCTCACAGAAAAATAACCTTCAATTATGAGGGTTTTATTCACTGTTTACTGCTGCAGTGTTATAAACCCTCGTTTTTGAACTAAATGTAGTTTATAGTCGGCATCTTTAACAAGGTAGAAAATGAGAGTTAAAAACTCTCAAGCACCATTCAGGCTTATTTGAGGGTTATTTTTCTCTGATTGTCACAGCATTGCATGATCGGCGGTCTAATGTACTTCTTTTGAATACTAACACAAAGAGGCTTGAAGAAAGAACAAACTCATATGAAATTTTGTAATTGCCGTCTATGAAAAGCTTTTAAAACGCTGTGATGTACTAGTTGGCAGAAGTTAGGATAGCACTGTTCGTTAGTTATTGTATGCTTACTGACTATGATAGAAGGAATCCCCTCAATGCCGTGCTAGAGTGTTTACGACACTCATTTCCTTCAGTGTTTCTCAATTCTAATGAGCAAATGAGTCTCATAAACCCTACAAAGCAAAAGAGTATTTGAAACACTCGAAATTTGAGGCGTATGTTCCTGCGAGCACAGCAGCAAGCATGCGACTAGCCGTGGTAGTTCTCTAATTGCAAGGTTTGTGCAACTGCTTCATGCTAAATGCACGCCCTCATATACAGTGAGCAATTCTTCGAATCTCATTGTAGGCTTTCCCATAAGCTGGCTCGAATTGCAACTGAATGCTGCTTCCACCGGCTTACCATACGTATGTCCCTCATTTGCATACGATTATAAGGGCCTCTGTCTGAAGAACAAAGGAATATGCAAATTTGAGACCGGCGAAAGCATCACTGCCTCGATACGATACAAAATACGCAGGTTGACTACCTTTCAACAAACGTAGTATAAAAAAGCAAACCATGAAAAATATTCCCAAAAAAAACTTGTTTAGAACCGCCGCGTCTTACAGTTCTATCAGTTCTTTTATCTACCCTTGAACGTTGTCAAATGGAACATGAACACGAGTTTCAGAGAACATTGTAGAAGGTGACAAGCTGAACGTTGTTTCTCATTCTCTTGTGCCCAGAAGTAACTAACTACTTTAGGAACTTACTGCCTCATTAATTGAAACACATGTAACCGGCTGAAGCTCTATTCTGATGCAAAATACATGCGGGTGGCAACTATATAAGGAAATGGTGGTTTTTGCCTTCCCCTTATCATACTAACAATAAGAGAAAAAGCTTGCAATTGTGAGTGTTCAAACACTCATCAGGACTTGGGTCTGTATAACACTCATTTTTTTCAATAGAGGAATTTGCACTGAAAAAAGAGTGTTTATACACTCAACCACTATTCAGGCTTATTTTTCTCTCAGTATGTATAAGCAAACTGACGAACGTTTGCGCAGCTCTATGCCGGTGAAGAACTGCGAAAAAATAGACTATGAAAGGAAATTTTAAAGTACATACTAAATACGTATCGTTCAAATTTAAGACAGTCTGATGTTCTTATAAAGCAGATAAGAAAAACAAGTCCTTCTATTTTCCAGGCATTTCGCCTGACGAACATAATATGATTCATAATGCGGGAGCATATTTTTGTCAATAAGACGTGTGACAGTGCTCCTGTAAGAGTGGTTATTCTTAGCACATACAAAATAATAGTGGACAAAAATTTTCAAACACGTTTGTTCTCATATTGTGCATAGAGGAGACGATAAGAATGTCAAAATAGAAAACCGTTTAAAAATTGCTTCAGCTTGAACAATTTTATGCCCAAAAACCTACAACTACTTCGATATCACTAAATTTTTTTTGGCCATTTTGAAAATGCCCATATATGGCTTTGTTGTAAAGATATCTTAGCAAACTTTATTTGGTTCGAAAGTGGATCACTAATACTACACAACTGATGGTATTGACATTTGTTGAAATGAAAAGTTAACTATAAAGCTAAAACGAAAATTAAACCTATGAAAAATGCGCGCTTTAGGCCGTCCTGAAAGTTTATAACGGGAAATCGAAGTTGTTGTCGGTTTTTGGGCATAAAATTGTTCAAGATGAAACTATTTCCATTTTTTTTCTGTTTTCACATTCCAATCGTCTCCTTTATACACAACATAATACAAACTTGCTCCGATAATTTTCGTCCACTATTATTTGTAATGGCCCATGTCTTACAGAAACCTTGTCCTATAACTTCATTTTTGGCTCAAAAATAAAACAAGCTATATTGAAACATCGTGGTACAAACGAGAACCAAGCCAACCAATTTGCAAGAACTCTTACAATTAGAAAGTCTTCGTACCCGACGATGAATATCTACTTGGAAAGAAGATGAAACTGGAAGATTGTAGGACTGTTTTCTGTTGAAAATAAAACAACAGCAAACTGTTTGACAACTCGAAACTGGATTGAACAGTGTTCTGATAAAGAAGAACAACCAGACGATGTGTTTGATAACGAATGCTCAAAGAAAGAGAAGCCTCAAATTTTGAGTGTTTTATTTTTGATTGTCTGTGTTTGCGTGTTCAAAACATTCATTTTCTCAATGGGACTAACTTTACACTGAAGGAAATGAGTGTTTCAAACACTACTATTAAGAGTTACTTGAGTATTGCTTTTCTCAGTGTAAGAAGACTTGTGAAATGTAAGAACCTGAATTAGGAGTTTTCTGTAAAAAAAAAGAAAGAAAAAAGAATAAACGGAGTTGCACTGATACATTGGTCAGGCTGGGAGTTCCTTGAAAGGCAAGTGATCACCACTCACAAGGTTAGAACCTTTCTTCTACGCAGCGGGAAGTAGCTGATCGGATTAGTGACACAGTTCAGGGTGTTTTCCGGAACATTGAGGTCAATATGGTATCTTGCGGTTAGCACATAGTCGTCTTGCTGGGAAACCACAATCGAATGTACCTCATTTGCATACAAGATGCCCATCCGCCGTAGTAATATTATTGCACTATTTTTGAAGTGAACGGAGGAAAAAAGATCGGTACTATAATAAAGCAGTGGTCGTAGGTTCTATGTTTTGCAAGTGCACATTTTTGTGTACTAACAATAAGATAGCGATGTTATGGGAAGTTTACCGAGGGAAGGTTCCAGGAGAGGATGTCCTATCGCTGTAAGCTGGAAGGAGCACTGTTTACCTTCACATGATAAATGGTGCTCTTACTACGGCGACAGAGTCGAGTGGTGACGAGGAACCCGAGTTTTACCACATGGTACTGAAAACGGAATTATCTTCCTGGAGGTTTATAACGGTTTATTCACTGTCTAACGCTTGTGTCATAATATATTAGGCTCACGAAAATGCAAAATACATCGTTCCGATAACAACAACGGAATTCATGTTTTCGCTAACAGTCAACAACTGTTTTTGAATACGCAAATGAACGTTTCATTGCGAACGATTGACTAAGCACAGCAATTTTGCATACCTGATGTATCGGACAATTTTGTGAGTACTATAAATGCCACAACATACAATGACATATTGTAGATGTGCAATATGACATACTGGGATGTTTTGTGTTTTGCTGTGGCTTCCAGGCTATCCCACTGACAAATGCCATTTGGTGACAATAAATGCTTTATGAACAGTACTACACATAACAATTCTGCAACAATGAACAGGGGAAAACATCAAAATGTGGTGCGAACAATGTCATGCGTTTGGTGCAATTTGCAAGATATGCATGAAACAAGGTAAATATATAAGTTAGTACCACTAACGGTACAACGCTAACGGGTAACTCTATATGTTAGTAATAATAAGCATGTGGGCCGGTTAGTGGATGCGGAAATGGCAAAGGAAGGCACAAGAACCACCATCGTTTTCCAATCTTTCGTATTTCGTCATCTCTGAAACAGCAATGTTATGGCACACACACTGTTAGTTCATTGCATGCGGTTAGGCACATATTGATAAAACGGGTTGGATCACTCCATTTGCACCATTTTGCATTTGCACCAATCGATCTATGAGCTCAATTTTGATTTTTGCAAGGCTGAAATTCTTTTTGTACTGTGGTGACTATTGCTTTTAGAAGGTACAACACAAAAATCTGGAAACATAATTTTATGTTTTCAGAAGAACTAACAACACTTGGCGCAAATAGGAATGGCGCAAATGGATCCAAAGCGGAATGAGGAAACTTTGCAAGGATCGGCAGCATTATTACTACTTTTGTAACATAAAACACATTATGTTTACATTATTAATGTTAGAAACATCAATCAATCGATTGCGAGAAACAACCTCATCATAAACGCTGCACGTAATAGTATCCTTGCGGCTGATCCCTGCAAGAAAGAGATTAGTCATTAGGATTAACAATAAGATAAGATGAACTTTTGTAGGCATGGTTTGTTTAACATTATGTACATTACTGGAATCCGTTCTGCACGTAACAACAGTCAAATATTTGTACAGAACGGAGCCAAGTATTATAAAGTACTGTTGATAAAGTATTATATGCACACATCTTGTTGTTAGGGTCGGTTGGTCAAAACAACTGTTAGAGATCACGCAGTAGTTATTGAGGTAATTGTTGCTTTATATTATATAATTGATGTTATGGTCAAGAAGGCAGATTCTCACACACAATGAGCTACAGACAGTCAATTACCGTTATTATCAAGTATGTACATGGGGCTGGTTTTCGATCAAACTACATACAAGAATAGGATACAAACTACAATTTCAAACGCTATGGTTAGTCTCACTCTTTATCCGAGACGGAGGGATTCGATCCACCATGAACCGGATCGTCAACGGGGAAGGTGGTCGGCATGGATGGCCGGGTGGTGGTAACGATCCTCTTCGGGTACGAGTACATCTCCTCGTCGTCGCGCACATTCGGAAGACGCCGGCGGAAACGCGATTTCGCCTGCGCTCTTTTCACGGTGTAGTAGCGGCCGAGCGCTAACGCGCCAAGCAGGAAACCTGCAAGGAAAGCGATGAAGGTTAGAGGAGCTACGAATAGGGGATTGGTTCCAGTACTTATTAGGTATACTTGTATAACAATCAAACTCAACATACCATTGTTTTATTTACATTTGTTGCATGGAATACAGCCGAAACGCAAATACATATACCGCATTATGGAACTAGAGAGGATGATCCGTTTCTGTGAAGGATGCAACAATATAGTGAAACGGACCAAGGACACGAAAAAAGCAGTTTCGCAGCTCCTAGGCAACACATATACCACTCATTACTATTGTATTTTACTGGTTGTATTCAAAGCAATAACTGTAAATGAAGTACTCGCAATCCCGAAGTACTCGTCATTAGTGATTACAAACAGAAAGAATTGGTTGTGCTAATCAAATTATAATACTATAGCAATTTTGTCTGATTTGACTCAAACGATGGTTTATTGATTCCTACCTCGGAACTGTAATACAGCACGTGTTTGCTATGTTTTCTATTCTATTGAAATGTGTTCATTGTAAAAATGCTATTATTGTTATCAATTATAAGACGTTAATGTTTAGTAATATATACAGTAGTTTCTCCGTTTCTTGCAGCGCGGCTCCCTCGGTTACCGCCCCGCAGGCTATAAGGCCTTGAATTAGGAAGAGTTTGTTTTTTACAGTAGTTTCCTATAATTAGCGCCGAATCCGCTACTTTATGGAGCACAAGTGGTGTTCGCTCATTTTTGCCCCTTGCACATGGTGATTCAGCAGAAGAACAACGGGGGTCATATAATGTGGATTGGCCATTCGGCGAGAAAAAAAAACGACACGTCCAAAGGAACGATAAGGAGGATGAATAGGGCCTTGAAATGGCCATAATTGAACGAAAATATGGAAATTATGTTTTCCTGTGGAAATTGATTATGCCGGAAATTGGCAGAAGAAGCCGTTTGCAATGACTTTTGTTACCACGGATAAACCGTTACTCGGAAGCGTATTGAGCGTTGGATTGCTTGCAGTGGGAATCCCGTCGGGTGAGTACTACTATTGGCATATCTGACTCCGGTCTGTACAAATATCCTACTTTCACGGCGTAACGAAAACTTATTGTTAGGTTTCTTTCCAATTACGCAAATTCAAAATTTTAACAAACTTTTAAAAAAATACAGTTTCACATTTCATGAGTGTCTTCTATGAACTGTGAGAAACCTGGATAGTTTACAAAATTGAATACATTGCGACAGTCGGACAGTTGTACAGAACACAGTCAGATATGACATTAACACTTCTGCGCTTCAAACATGAATAGTGTCATACGGTGAATTTCACTTGCCCTTACAATTAGTAATGGTTTCGAACAGCTAATGGATAACAATAAGCATTGCGTGACAAAAGATCAAAGGTTTTTGGAAAGGTGACGAAACTTTTTGGCTTGTACAAAGCAATACCGCCTCACAGCTGTCTCGAGGGACACAATATGTTCTGACTGACAGAGAGCAGAAAATCGAGCATTGTACACCATAAATACTTGTTGTTATATTTGGTTGCTCAAACCGACATGGCTTTCGCCGCCTAAATCCCACTTTTCAGTAACTAAATCTCTTCTGACTCAAAGAATGCGAGTGACATAGGTCAGACGACTTTGCGATGCTGCTCAAACAATGGAAGCTTGCATGCAATTATCTTTGCTAGGAATGTAAATCGCGCTGAGACCAAAGCTAATCTAATTAGCATTCAAAAATTGTAACTTTTCGCCGAGTCTGCTCCTTGTCACACTACCATTGTTAACAGTACATTGTGGGGAGGGTTGAGGACTCTTATTGTTAGTTACAGAGTTAGTATTTGAATGAATAGAAGCTTAGAAAAAAGACATGGCAAGGGAATCGAACCACGGTGATGCGTATACGAGACAGGCAAGCTACCACTGCGCGAAAAACTGCAAAACATTAATTCATATGCCCATGCTATCTCAAGTGCAGTGGAGATTGATTTATGACGGACTGACTGTATGCCGACTGTATGTGTTAAGCAGATCTGAATAAAGCTTTCAATGGTTTCAGGGTTGCTGTTTTTGTACTGGTTCTGCTTCCATATGTGCAGGCACGACCGAGTTGGACCACATCGGGTACCATCGCAGACGATATTTATGTAGTCTACAGTCTTCAGACCACGAAACATTCATATCTACTATAACGATGTCACTACACATTCCATGTTTTGTTCGTTCCCAAAATTGTTGAATTTACTAACGATAAGCACCACCGTATCAGTAATGTTGTACGGATAAAGGATTTCTTGAAAGACCGAACAGCTGGCGAATTTCACCTAACAATAAGATGAGCAAGCACGACTGAACATTTCTCCTTTTCTCGCTTTCCACTGCCACGGTAGGCGATTGCCTTTCATGTGAGCTTATAGCTTACTTTTAGAAGCAAGACTTTTATATTGTATAATGGTAGTAATAATGACCATGGAAAATGCACCAATATTCCAAGTTCAATCCAATTATTATTTAAAAGGGGCCGGAAACCGTCAGTCTACCGAGGAATTTGCTTATGTGTATTTCCTGAACACAAAAGTAGCGGGTAAATAAAACGTTCGTTATGAACACATTCTTTACGAATGAAATGACGGTTTCTGGCCTCCTTTAGTGGTTCGAGCTATTGGCTATAAGCGGGCTAAACAAACGTTGCTTACCAAGAAATAAGAAGACGACCGACAGCACGATAGTGACGACCGGTCGGATGCACGTGCGGTGCGGTGGCGGGCAGAGGAGGTTCGTCCCGTTCCCCGCCAAACGATCTTCGTCGTCCTCTTCGAAGATGATCGAGGAGAGCGTCTCGTTGAACAGAAGAAGCACGTTGTCGGAATCCATGCTAAAGCAAATAGTATTCCCGGAGTATTACTATTATATAATGGTATATTACTGCATATGCTCCTAACAATAAGTGAGAAGCAAGCTATCTCACAACTGTTATGCATAGAGTATTAGTAAGTCGGCAGTATTGAGTAACAGCAGTGTTACGAAAGTGTGTCAAATGCCAGCAACTCATTGTTACGAGAATTGAATTATCGGAATACCCAACTCCGTTTTGTACAATTTTCCTTCTGTCGTTAAATGCTCAAATCTTATTGTTATCTTGTTTCCCCAAAACACAAATGTGTTAAAGGAGGCCGGAAACCGTGGTTCTTCGGAGGCAAAAACAACAATTTCCTTACACGTAATTCTGCCAACACAAAACAACGGTTTCTGGCCCCCTTTAATGTGTTCATTTGTTTTGCAGTTCTATACTGCTTCACAGACTTTCGAAATCGTAATGAGCTTTGAAGAATGTGAATAAATAAGACATTTTGAATATATCGTGACAGTCTGAGATGTCTGTACAGAACGGAATCAGGTATTCTATAGCTAGCACCGCGTTTTACAGTCACCGCACTTTTTTATTGTGTATTTGGACAAAGAAATATTTAAAGTGATAAAGATGATATAGGCACTCCCGGATTGGCGGGAAACAATACATTCAAAACGCTGCGCAAAATAAAGTAAGGTATTCTAGAGAGAGTAAAGAGCAAGGGAATTGTTGCAAAGGAAGCTTTTCGTCGGAGCGAACAAGACAAATGCGAAACGGAAGAACAGTTGCAGCCTGTCTCTGTCCTCACAATCCCCCAGCCAGATTGGCGAGTTGTGGAAAGGCGGCTGATTTATGATGAGTCATCAGCCATCCGGGCTGTGTTCTCTGTTGCGAACCACCAATGTGCCACACACACAAATATCCACCACTCACAGAAAAACAACCCTAAAATTTGAGGGGTTTATTGACCGTCTACTGCTGCAGTGTTATAAACCCTCATTTTTTGAACAGGATTGCGAAATATTTAACACTGAAAAAATGAGGGTTATAAACCCTTAAGCGGATTGCAGGCTTATTTGAAAATTCTTTTTCTCTGGGCACCCTTACACCAACCAACCGAAATCCGTCCTGAGGTTGCGCTATTACTATTACTCACCATTGTACTCTCTGGACTGCTAATGTACCGGACTTTTTGTAATTTCTCCCCGGGTTCCCGACACACCAGGAGCTCCAGTCATTAATCTCAGTTAATCTAATCACGAGCAGAACTTCACCATTACCATTATCTTGTTACTAGCAGGTTCGTGTACATACTGTTGGCATGCTCGACTCCATGTTGTACAAATATCCGACTGTCGATTTATAATGATATCTTATTGTTAGGTTTCTTTCCAATTACACAAATTTTCAAAGTTCTTCGCAAACATATGCCCATCTCAAACTTATGGATCTGCAATGAACTGTGAAGATCTTGAACACGCTAAATTCAATTCATAGCGACAGCGACAATCGGATATTTAAATTTGCTTCTTTTCGCTTATAGAAATGCCAACTTTCAGTTAAATACTTGTTGTTAGCCTCATTTTTTTTGCATTTGACAATAATTTTGTGCATGCCCATCACAATCTACAATCGTAAACTTTCAAATTCTGATATAACTGTGTTTTTTTTTGGTACAACGAAGGATTCGAAATTTGTTCAATATGTGCCTGAAAAGGCAAGCAGATGGGAAGGCTCACTCAATTGATTGCGGGACGACATCCAGAGGGAAAACCATTCCGGGCATCAATGTGTTTTTCTCCTTTCTCTATCAATGGCTGAGACTATGCCATATGGTGTTTTTCTGTTCGAATAACTAACAGAAAAAGCAGTTGTTTTCTTACTAGTAGGTGACAATTGCCGATATATAATAGTTGTTATTTGATTTGCACATCGGTCAACTGGTCATCTCATCGCTCATTAAAACTTATGGGAACGCGCGCACTATCACATGTAATTGAAGCACAATTGTGACAAGCAATTCAACTGTTTGTGCTAGATATAAACAGAAAATTATATTTGGGCGAAATTACCGGCAGAAATGTTCATAACATTCTAACGTGTTTGCTGCTGTTAGAGGGAATCGAATGCTCAAAGGAGGAACAATACAATCGCTCTCATTGTACTATTGGAATATTTGACTCCGTTCCGTACAAATATCCGACTGTCGTTATATATTCAATTTTGTAAGAGTATTCAAGTTTTTCACAATTCAGTACAGGTTCACGAGCTTGTAAAATGACATAGTTTTGTGAAAATTTGAATACTTTGGCACATATGAGTAATTGGAAAGAAACCTAACAATAAGATACCATTATAGATCGACAGTCGGAAATTTGTACAGAACGGAGTCAGGTAAGCTAATAATAGTGATTATGCAAACCCGGGCCCAGCATAGTACAATGTACAGTTGATTCCGCCGATCTACAGTACCTATTTGTACCTATTTTGCATATACAGTGGCGCAGGCTACACCCGCGACAAGGGTTCGCCTAGCCGGTTACGTCACGACTTCAATCTTCCCTTATTGTCGCAGGCTTATTTTTCTCTGAGAAGGAAACACAGCATTCACAGAAAAATAATAATCAAAATTTGAGGGTTTTATTTTTGTTATGTCCACGCAACACTGTCGGTAGTGTAGCCGAGTCAAATCGGGGTGGTTCACTGGGTACCCAGGCTATGGCTTGTCCTATCTATGTAGATGGGAATCACCGAATGCGGGAACGATGTAAGGAAGAAGAAGATAGCAGGCTACACCCTTAGAACAAAGAAATACACAAAAAAAGAAATATATAAATTTCAGCGACGGAAGTGGCACTGTGTCGAAATATCATGAAACAATACGAGTGTAAAAAAACCTGCATCCAAAAGTAAGAATAATCACCAGCCACAATTGTCACACCTTGGTGTAGACAGGGAAAGAAGAGGGTGGCAGATGTCGAAAGAAGGAGGCGGAAAGGAGACGGTCGCCCTCTCTTCGGCTGTAATGGCGCAATATATTCACGTCAGAGGATGTACGAACAGTCACTTGTTCCAGCTGATGGGCTGACAATCCAGTGACAAGGGTTACACGGTGGTCATAGGAAGGGCAACATGTGAGCTAAACTAAGCTTGTTTTCCGAATGAAGTTTATGTTTATGTTTGTCGCAGAACCGAAGTCTTTTTCTCCTTTAAAAGGAAGCCGGAAACCGTCATTTCATTCGCAAAGAATGTGCTCATAGCGAGTGTTTTATGGACCCACCACTTTTGTGTTCAGGGAATACACATAAGCAAATCCCTCGGTAAGCTGACGATTTCCGGCCCCCTTTAAAAGAGACAAGAAGATCACTGTGGAAGAAATAGCTCCAATAACTCCAGAATAGGTAGAAGATGTTGGGGCAGTCAAATTGTACAGAAATTCTTATCCAAATTCATTTCAGACGAGAAGTTCCAAGAGCTCGCCAAGAAGCTCCTTGAGAAGAACTAAGAAGCTAACATCGAGTGAGAATGGCGCTCCAAGGGAACAACTCCATCTACAGTATCCCTCCCCTCCCCATCCCCTTCCCTCTTATTGTTCATATTCTTGCCAGAACGGGACATCGACCCAGTTTCCGCCCTTCCAGT
>JACMIJ010001387.1:0-12613 GCA_014805365.1 Koerneria luziae
CTTTTGCCCTTTCGACACTTATACCGATTCAGCTAATAGTACATTCCACGCTTACGACACTTTTGTTCAAACTGTAAGGTGTCGAATAAAGTGTCGTATGAAGTGTCGATTGGCCAACTCTAATAGAGATCCCATTTTCCATACCGGCCCAATTCCCCCTGTATAAATCCCACCACCTACGATGTTTACTACCCAAGCAGCTTCTGAACTATCGCATATCTTGTGTCATATAATGAGTTTGATAAACATATATATATATAGAGAGTGTCCGAACGCCAATTAGTAACAATCTGTTGTTGCTCATAGCCAGACATATTCGTGACTTGTGACTAACGAACATAATGTCGAATATTTTGTACTGGAAACACTTCATGAGGTTCAAATTTCCATTGAAAATTTCACAGGGTGTTGTGATAACTGTGATTGGCCACAGTGTGGAGCTTCGGGGAAGAGATTGTCCGGTCAGGGTTACCGAACTCGGCTGTGCAAATAATACTAACAACAAGTATCATTTATGCTTTTTCTTTTATGTTTAACTAACATATCACTGTTTACACTCGCTTATTTCACGTTTTTATGTACATGACATGCCCAATAGTCGGAAACACTAATTGTCGGTGATGGTGCTTAGGATCCCGTGGAATCCACGTACGCCAACGCCGTCGTCCACTTTTAGCACGAGGCGCATAACGTTACTGACATTCGTGTGAACCTCGTAGCCTGCGTTCAGCTCACCGGTCAACCTAAATTACAAATTATGAAAGACAAGCCTAGTGCGCTTATGGGGGCTGCTACACAGTTCGGATATTTGTGCTGAACGGAGTCAAGTATGCCAATAGTACATACACGGCAATTGGTTCGCCTCCCACTGTTCCTTCGTGGATTTCGAGTAAATCACAACACAAGTTCAGTTCGAAAACATCAAATTTGATCGAAACTCGACTGCCTTCATCTGCATAGATGATGTACTCGCATGTCTCATTCATGGAGCTGAGCAATATCGGATATCCGGGAGAATAAATCTGAATAAAATACTCAGCGAAAATAAAGAATAGTGCTTCAGAATATATCATAAAACACTCAAAATTTGAGCCTTTTTTCTTTGAGTAGAATCATGCATATTTCATGTTGTCTAATCATGGAGGTGGATAAAACAGATGAAAAGCAACTGACATCACCAGCGGCAGCCATTGGTGCGCTGTCGGGACATCCGAGTGGTTGGATGGTCGTCTTTGGAGCGTACGCTGGAAAGCAAACAAAATGAGCACACTTTCATTGAGGAAGGTCTAATCCACTATGCGTGGAACACGCCAAAAACCTCAGTATTTACTCAAAAAAAAAAGCCTCGAATAAGCCTGAATAGAACTTGAGTTTTCAAGACACTCATTTTTTCAGCAAAAATAGGTGTTATAAACACTCAAGCAATGAGGAAAGTTTAAGCGCTCGTAATTATAGGCTTATTTTTTCTCTGAGTATGAGTGTGTACAGATTTATGTAGACGGATACGGAATCAACGATATAATGGCTGAACTAATCAGTGCAGCTTAGGGTGGATACCTGGCACCGCACAGACGACGTTTATTGCGTCCCAAGTACTGTTGCAGTGCACGCTCAGCCACTGCGCAGATTTCGTTTGCTGTGCGACACACGTCCCAACTTCGTCGATAGGCATCCCTGCGTAATATTCTAGTCAAACGAGATACTCGAAATATCGGAACTGTTTCAATTCTTTGCAAGTTGTATATTTTTTGTGAACTAACAATACGACATTGATCTTGTGGGAAGTTTCTAGAAGGAAGGTCCAAGGATAGGGATAAGTTAAAAAAGCTACTGTTTTCCTTTCACATGAGAAATGGTGCTACTACTACACATACAGTATTACGGTGGCTGGAAATTCCTGACCCCGTTCTGCACAAATATATTACGACCATTGTTTATGTGATCGAATCTTATTGTTAGATCTCTCTCCAGTTTCTCACATTTGCCAATGCATTCAAAAACCATTTCATTACCCCGTGAATACGGGCTGAACTGTGAAAACCTTGTATACGCTTACAAAAATGAATATTTAGCGACAGTCGGATACTTGCACAGAACGGAGTCAGAGAAGCGAATACTATCTACTTTGCTCACAAAGCGAAACGTTTGGTGGAGCAACGATAAACCACCTTTCCGCACGGTTATCCCACCCGTGGAGAATGGTCGGTTACTTTTATAACTGCGTCCACCGTAGTCAGTGATGGCAGCTCGGTGGAGCTTGGTTGGTCCACCGAGAAAAATTGTGGATCACACTTCCACTGAGCATTTCATTTAGTGAGTGGGCCTGTTTCTCGTTTTGCTCACCAGGCTCAAAATCGGCAAAATCAAAATCTGTTCCGTCGGTCCAAGCGAACGTGCCGTTTACTTTCGCCAGGCCAACGTGGATGTCGCGCCCCCATACGAGGTGCGTCGACGCGTACAGGGCTAGTTCCCTGTTAGCCTGAAAACAGGGCATGAGTCAAGAGGCTGTTCCTAGGAAACACTCATTAGTGCTTGAGTGTTTATGACACTCATTCTTTTCAATGGTATCAAGAAACACTTTACGATGAAATTTTAGCGTTGTATGAGTTTCATTTTTTTCTTATTTTTTCTTGTAGGAGAGGCTGAAAAGATCTTGCATTTCTTTCCAATATGCTTGATCACCATGGCTCAAACTGCGCACCTCGCTGCTGTGGATGGAGACCAGATGACCGTTCAAATTGATGCTCTGGCACATCTCCTCCGCTTCACTCCACGTTTTCAGTGTATCGTATCCCCTCACGCACATATTCGCACTTTCCAGATACTCGTAACCTTGTTCACAAGGATACTCTGTAATCCGTATGTTGTGAGCACATAATATCCACATTGTGGCCAATTACAGTTATTCCAACATCCTGTGAACTGTTTTTATGGAGATTTGGACCTCTTGGAGTGTTTCCAGTACGAAATTTTCGACATTCTTGTTCACAAGGGTACTCTGCAGATTCGGGTTGATCCCATTTGCATCGTTTTGCCTTTGCACCCACCGATCTATCAGCCCCATTTTGGTTTTTACAAGGTTAAAATTCGTGGTGCACTCTGGTGGCAATAACCTCTGGAAGGTAGATACAAAAACATTTGAAAAAGTAAGCCTTAAAGGAGGCCGGTAACCGTCATTTCATTCGTCAGAAATGTGTTCATAACGTGTCTTTTATTGACCCGCCACTTTTGTGTTCAGGGAATACGCATAAGCAAACTCCTCGATAAGCTGACGGTTTTCGGCCCCCTTTAAGAGGAAGTAACAACAATTGGCGCAACCGAGAATGGCGCAAATGGGGTCCACCAGCAGATTGTGTGTGTGACGACAGTGATATCATATTATTGGCTTATCTGACTCCGTTCTGTACAAATGTCCGACTGTCGCTGTATATTCAATGTTCAAGTTCTTCACAGTTCAACACGGGTTTACGAGCTTGTGTAACGGTATTCGTTTGCGAAGAATTTGAATACTTTGGCAAATTTAAGAAATTGGAAAGAAACCTAACAATAAGATTTGATCATACAATGACATTTGTACAGAATGGAGTCAGGTAAGCCAATAGTACCATCGTCATGCTGGGATTCACAAAGGTACGAATTGTATCCGGCGTTTGAGAACGCGTTCCACATTCCCGTTTTCGGATCGAACGTCACTTGCACGGAGCACTCACTTGGGAAACCTGAACAGCTGCTGCTCAGCGAAAAATACGATCCTCAAGCCTGAAGGATGCCTGAGGGCTTATAACCGTCATGTTCTACTGATGATGTTGACTAGAAACGATATACATTCGGTTCAAAAAATGAAGGTGTATAACACAGCAGCAGTAAACAGTGAACAAAACCTTTAAAAATTGAGTGGGTTGTTTTTTGTTTCTGTGAGTGGCAGGAAAAGTACATACATGTGCTATCGACATACTTGCATCAGTCAGTGAGTGTCTTACCGTTTTTGAAGTTGTTATAGTTAACCGGTGTCCCGTCGACCCACAGTAAAGTGTTGGTTGTGTGATCGCAGTACAGTCCGAGGAAAATGTGGTGCGCATAGCTGGACGTCACCTTGGCGATATTTGTGTTCTCCTGTAACATATATAGCACATAGAGATAGAGATGACGTCTTCACGTATTCGGCTAATGCAAATACGCACATTATTTTGAGCCAGTGCAACATCCGCCCGTCTAACAATAAGGTTTGTGCATTATTTTGTGTTTGCACAAGACGCCTTTGTAATCAAAGGCAAACGAGGTACTGATACAGAGACCGAAACCGAGCCGTCCCTACCTTTTACTTAGCAGTAGCACACATTCTTCTACAAGTTTTTGTTAAAAACTTTCATAACTATTATCCTTTTTTTTGCCTTTATTACATTTTTTTTCACATTCACTGCTGTAGACTGACATGCACAATTCGCATGTATTCGCACGAATGTGTGCCTTTAAAGGAGGTGTAAACTCACTTTTTAAAGTGCTATGTCCCCTTTAACCATAGCTTGCCCTGAGTATGGTTGACACTTCTGTGGCTTCCTTAGTGATATAAATGCCAATTGTGTTTTATGAGGCTCGAAAGACAGATGAGCATGCGAAATATAACACATGACTATGCCTTATATATTCGTGTTTCACAGCAAACATAAGGCTATTCGGGCATAGTGAAAAGTGCACTTACTCCTTCTTTAGCGCATTTACGTCACTTTGCGCAACCCGTTATTATGATAGCAACAGTTCGTCCATTGCTCACCTCCTCAGAGTGAATGGACGCGAGAGCACCACGACGATCACCGCAGGCGGTGACCGCATCCGAGAAGACGACCGCTTCCCGACTGGCCAGTAGACATCGGCCATGCGTCCACGGTTGGAATGGCGACGGACAGCGGGCGAACGCGCCTAAATTGCCACTACGGAATGGTCCGCTTAAAGGAGGCCAGAAACCGTGGTTTTGTGTTAGCAGAATTGCGTGTATAAACGACCCGCAACTTCTGCGGGGGAGGCAACTATATAAGAAAATTGTGCTTTTTGCCTCCGAGGATTCACGGTTTCTGGCCTCCTTTAAGCAAGCAAGTTCATAAGCTTGTGAAATGATATTGCGTCGCAAAATTTTTTTTGAATACTTTAGCAAATTTGTACAATTAGGAAGAAACCTGACAATAAGATGTGATATGATTATGCAGTAGCAGTAGGATATTTGTACACAACGGAGTTTAGTATGAAAATAGATGCATTTATGCAAATCTCACATTTACATTTTTGAGGTACTGTGGCCCTAGTGAACCCTAATGTACTATGATCAGTCATCAGTAATAGAGAATATTGAAGCCTCACAAATATGGCACATCAGTCAGTTATTTTCCCATTTATCATAGAACATTACCTGCTAGAATACAGCATACGAAGCACACTTGAAGCAGACGTTGCATCTTAGAAGATCACAATACACTGCTGCAGCCTCAAAATACTCTCACTTTTATATCAACATCTGTCGCTAAGCGGCAACTGAGAGATAAGAACGCCTTGCGTTTATCTCTTATTCAACTCCGCCGATCACCTACGCGCGCCAATTCCAAAAGCGCACAAATGGTTTACCACACACTTCAGCTCAAATCGGGCAGTTTCAGCCCACAATGAAAGAGCAAAGTGATGCAGACTTCATTAGCAAGACAAGAGGTGAGAGAGGTTTGTTGATTATTGCAACCAGAGTACGTGCTTTAGAACGCCTTCTCCGTCTATCGTCCTCTTCGAGGTTCACATCCGCCGTAAGCTTGAATGCGTCTTCTTTTTTTTAAAGGAGGCCAGAAACCGTGAATCCTCGGAGGCAAAAAAAACACTATTTCCTTATATAGTTGCCCTCCTCACAGAAGTTGCGGGTCTCTTATACACGCTATTCTGCTAACACAAAACAACGGTTTCTGGCCTTTTTTAAATGCCTATTTTTTTCACGCAATAGTCTAAACCGATACTCTTTGCACCGCTTGAAGCACTTAAAGGGGGCCGGAAACCATCAGGAATTTGCTTATCTATATTGAACGGCCTTGAGCGTCAATAAAACGCTCATTATGAACACCCTTTTTGAACGAATGAAATGACGGTTTCCGGCTTCCTTTAACATGCTGATAAATTATGCCCATTCTTACGTTCATCGAGAGAAAGTGATACATGTGCAATGTTTTTATTGTTGATTCACTTCAGGAAAACACTTTTATAGTCTTGGACATCGGGGGGAACTAGGAGATGCTGTTCAAAGTGCCGTGGAATCCGCGCACACCGACACCATCGCCGACCCTCAGCCTGAGACGCATGACATTTTCTGCACTTGTGTGAACCTCGTAGCCGAATTCACCAGTCAACCTAAAGGTAGATACAAAATATTATAGAATTTTGCAAACAATTATCCTTTGTTAAGCGATTCCTGGCGATTTCTCCACACAAAAATTAGCATCAGCATTGAAAACTTGAATGTCATTGAAAACTTTGCCAATGCGATAATTTTGAGAAATATGTACGCAATGCAGCGCTTCCTGCTTGTTGTAGTTAACTCATAGGCACACAAGGTCATATTTCTGTCGATAAACAACCATTCCACATAAATTTTGGTATTTGGTCCTAAATTGCGCATAGCTTGAGACTCAGACAGAAAAATAGTTTCTGTTCAGTTTAACAGTAAGGTGCAAGTTATTTTTTGTGCGCAAGTCATTTTGTGGGTTCGTCCCCGAAAAAAGACGCACACTGCTATCGGTTCAGTACTCGATGTCCCTTCGTAGATCTCAAGAGAGTCACAGCACGAGTTCAGTTCAAACACGTCAAATGCGATCGAGACTTGTCTTCCCTCATCTCCGTAGATCAAATAATCACATATCTGGCCAGCTGTGTTCAGCACGAGAGGATAGCCAGGAGAATAAATCTGAACCTTGTCATTTACGATAACCTCAATATAATGAATCATACGAATACATTCTATTGGCATATCGGACTCCGTTCTATACAAATATCCGGCTGTTGCTACACATTCCATGTTGTAAGCGTATTCTAATTTACACATTTCATTGCTAATTCACAAGTTTGTGAAACGACATAGGCTTGCTAACAATTTGAACGTCTCAGCAAATTTGTGAAATTGGTAAGTAACCTAACAATAAGATTTGATCATACAATGACAGGATGGAGTCAGGTATGAGAAATGTAAAGAAACGAAGGACTAACATCGCCTTGGGCTGCCAGGTTGGAGGCGTCTGGGCAGCCGGGTGGTTGGATGGTCGATTTGGGAACGAACGCTGAAACATCGTGCATTATCTTTCGTTTTGGTAGTATGCAAGTGGTTTTTAATACATATCACCGTTGGTTTTTTTGTGCTGCCTTAAAAAAGCCTCAGTTGTGCAACGACGATATCACAGGATGCAAAAAAAAGCTGGACATGCATGCATTGCTCAACCTAGGGAGATAACAGACCCCCAAGTTCTTTGAGCATTTCACGTATATCATGAAATAACCGTTTTTGCCTGGAAGAATTCACGGTTTCCGACCCCATTTAACTTTGTTAAATACCTGGCGATGTACAGAGGAAGGGCAGAACGTCCGTGGTCTCGCACTGCACGTTCGTCCATTGCGATGTTTTTGCCTGCTGCGCTACGCACGTTCCATAGGTATCAATTGGCATGCCTGCAAATGAGCACAAAAACTCACTGAATGAGTATTCACTTTGAATATCCATTGTGTACTCATTGTCAGTACTCACTCGTTGTAACTGACTGATTATGTATGAGTACAGTAAATCCTCTTGACCATTGTAGGCACCAGAACTTTTTGTTTTTTGGTTTTCTTACAAATATCCGACTGTCGCAGAATGATCATATCTTATTGTTAGGGCCTCCGGGAGTGTGCTTAGTATAATACAAAAGTTTAGACCCTGAACGTTAATCACAAGTCAGGTTGTATGTTTGTTCACCTGGGAGGAAGTTTGAGTAATCGAAGGAGGTGCCGTCGGACCAGGCGAGCGAGCCATTCTGCTTCCTCAGACCGATATGAATGCCTCGGGTGAAACCGTTTCTCATTGCGTAATCCGCAATTTCATCGTTGCCCTACTCAGAGAAGAATAAGTCTCTAATATGTAAGCCTAACAATAAGATAAGGCTCAAATAGGTCTGATTCGTACTGGAGCGTTGAAAACACTTATTTTTCTTTGGCGTTACGTATTTCGTTATCCTGTTGAGATACTCCAGCACTAAGTGAGTGTCTATAACACTCAAAAGATGAAGGCTGTTTATCTGTGAACAAGGGAAAAATACCAAAAAGTATGAGGACATTCCGTTACCTCGTCACTGTGAATCGAGATGAGATGGCTGTTCGGATCGATATCCTGGCACATGGCCTCGGCTTCCATCCACGAAACCAGAAACTCGTACCTCCGCACGCAAGCTTTGGCACTTTCCAAGTATTCGTAGCCATCACAAGGGTACTCTGAAAGCCCTGCCGTACTAACAACGAGACAGTACAACTCCCGTTGGCCTCAACTTTACATTTCACTGCGTTATAGACAGGGAATTGTTTAAGCTCGTATGCAAATTATCAACATACTGTGCAGCAACACAACTATATAATATCCACGCTGTGACCAATCACAGTTATTTCAACATCGTGTGAAATGTTTGTATTGAAATTTCGACCTCCTGGAATGTTTTCAGTACAAAATTTTCGACATCCTGTACGTTAGTCACAAGTCAGGAATATGTCTGAACACAACAATATCCACAGTGCCAAAGTGTGCCTAATTATTATATAAGAAGCTGCAATCCGATCAGAGGTTGTGCGCTGTGGACAAACGCTGAGTTTTTTTTCCATCGTATTTCCAAGTCTGTTCTGTGAAATCGTACCGTCATCATGTGGATATTCGCAAAGGTAGGAGTTATATCCAGCGTTCGAGTACGCGGTCCAGAATCCCGTTTTTGGATCAAACGTCACTTGGGGTGTTGCAATGCAGCCGTTTGGCGCTGAAAGAAAGGACAAGTAACAGGTTGAAGAAATAGACATCTAACAATAAGCAATTCATCCAATGAGCTACAGAATAAATGTTTTGTGCACATTCCTACCAAAAACAAGACGTGCTATTGGAATATCTGATTCCGTTCCATACAAATACTGTATGATCATATCTTGTTGTTAGGCTTCTTTCCAATTAACCAAATTTGCCAAAGTATTCAAACTCTTCGCAAATCTATGTCATTTCACAAGCCTGTGAACTGCGCTGAGCTGTGAAAAACTTGAATACACTCACAAAACCAAATACATAGCGGCAGTTGGATATTTGTACAGAACGGAGTCAGATAAGCGAATAATAAGTGTTATACGGTTCCGGAAGTTTGTATAGTCCAGTGGCGTTCCATCGATCCATTGAAACGTGTTGGTCATCCGGTTACACTGAAGTCCGAGGAACACGTGATAGCGATACCCGGACATCGCCTTGGCAATCTTGGCGTTGTCCTGAAACACACGACAGCGATTGGGGAAGTTTTTCAATGAAACTATGTATAGAAGGAACGCATCGTCCTGCTTTTGCGCTGAATGCTCAGTGAATCTTAAGTTTTTTGTAATTGTTATTCCACATTCATATCAGCGGGATATGGCGGGCGGCGATGGCTTCTTTGTAATTGTGGTCACTCGTGCTATAACTCAGCGAATATTACTATTGGAATATCTGACTCCGTTCTGTACAAATATCCGACTGTCATTATATATTCAATTTTGTGAGCGTATTGAAGTTTTTCACAATTCAGTACAGGTTCACGAGCTTGTGAAATGACACAGGTTTGTGAAAATTTTGAATAATTTGGCAAATATAGGTAATTGGGAAGAAACCTAACAATAAGATACCATTATAAATCGACAGTCGGATAATTGTACAGAACGGAGTCAGGCACATAATATCCACACAGTGTCCAATCACAGTTATTTCAACACCCTATGAAATGTTCCTATGGAACGTTGGACCTCGTGGAGTATTCACAGTGCAATTTTTTTCTATTATACATCCTGTACGTTAGTCACAAGTCAGGAATACGTCTGGAGTCAGGTAAGCTAATAATACTGAGAATTGTGAGATAGTAAATACGGTAGTGAACATAAGGAGTAGTGTTACTAACGTCTTCAGAGTGAATCGACGCGAGGACGCCATTCTCCACTGCGCACGCGCCAACGGCGTCCGCGTAGAGTATGCCTGCCGGACTGGCCACCAGACATCGACCATGCACCCACGGCTCATACGGGAACGGACAACGGGCAAGCACGCCTAAATCGTTTTTATAGCAGTCCATCTTACTGTATTACATTCCTCTGCATATCATTTTATTTTGCTGTAAAGCATTGTTTTATTTATTATTTGCTTTCTTATTATGATAAGCAATTCTTTCTTATTTGTGTAAAATGGATTGTATCTTGTTTCCGAATACAGTAACTGACAGGAGAAAAATGTGAAAAAAAAGGTGTTATTTTTCCAAGAGGTTACTGTATTTGGGAAGTTTTTCCTGTTCAAGCTCTGCCAACTCTGTAAGTGTATAAACATACAACCTGTGAAAGTGCAGAAAACGAAGCAAATGTGGAGCAGACTTCTCATTTTGGAAGATTACGATCAAGGCAACACGTTCACTTTTATACGGAACATAGATCTGCTGGTAGACGTCATGTGAAAGATAAGCAGCACCGTGCGTAAGGTCGGGTATACCTTGGTCGACTGGACGAGATAATATGGTCGTTCACATTTGTCACGCATACTCATTGCTGGACCATTTCAAGAACTGCGGAAAAGTTTTGCATCACCGGATATTCCCTTATTCTTTTTTCATCGGCCAAAGACGAAATGGTGAGACGACTTTACCGAGGACCTTGGCCCAACGTTTTGGAGATGCCCTGTCGTTGATGTTCCCCGAAGAATACCATCGTCAACAGGAACTCTTCTGATTGCGGAATAAATGAAATGAAATCATTGTTCAATCCAACCAAGGTCACTGGGTAACAAATGACACTGACAGGAGGACACTAATTATACACGGAGAATGTGATGATAGTGGATAATGGATTTGTATGTAAATTTATCATGGAATCTAACAATAAGATAACCTCGACCAATACAAGTTATTCGTTCGTTGTTTCTGAATTTGGATGAGTTTACTATGTTTGGCTGATCATTGCTCGTGTGTGCTTATGTTGTTGTTCTTTATAATTAATCTTTATTCAACATGTATTCATATCAGCTGGATATGACGGATGCTTCATACTGATGCCATTGGGTCATCGAAGACCTGTCTATTATCAGAGGCGTGGCGGGTGAGTTACGTCGGCAATCTGGACTAATCCCTGTGTGAAATGTTCGTTGATCAAGAGTGAGTCCTGAATGACAACAATTTTTCGACGTTTAGGTACACGATGCACGGAAATCCGGAACAGGTACAAAAATGAACGGGGAAAAATGTACTACATGTTTGCTGTTTCTGACGTCGCGTATTTTCGTTGAAAGACGTGTCACCGTTTCGTACCGTACCTTGGAACGACAATGGCAATGAAACAATATCTAGGAAGGGACATCGGGTATCATTTACCCACCTCACCAGAAAACCCAACAAGGTGCTACACATAAGAACTTACCATTTCCACAAAGTACTTAGTTACCACGAAAAACCAGTCATCAACCGCAAAACTACATCAACTCCCATTCAAGAAGCCAAGTATACCATCTTCCGAGAGCACAAACACACCGGGCGCAACACGTTCACCCGTAACTGTCAGCTAATTAAGGGAACAAACCAATCATCGCATCGAGAAGTGTTCTAAAGTGGAGCGCCCATGAGCTTCAAGTGTGCTTTGGTCCCATCGCGATATGCCTTCACCGAATGCAAATGTATACTGTATTACTGGCCAGTGGCCACTATGATGCTTCACTATTACTGGCCCGCCAGTATCTCGAATCATACAGGCATACAGGAGCCGCGAAACCATTGCTTTGTGCAGAATCGGGAGCGTAAGAGACCCACAAACATCCACGAGAGGCAACTGTAAGAATAATGGCGCTTTTTGCCTTTGAGGATTCAGCCTCCTTAAAACAGCGAAAGCTAAATTTTGTTTTGTTGATGTTCGCAATTGTAATATGAGCCGTTTTTTTTTTGTTTCTTACGTAAGGTTCGCTTGCAGTTGATCGCAAATACAATGACATGCACGACGAGGTGATCAGACGGGGACCTATTTAAAAGTTTCCATAAACCCTAAACCCTCGGATACAAAAAGCACCATTTCCTTATATAGTTGCCCCCCTCACAGAAGTTGCGGGTCGTTTATACACGCAACACTGCTAACACAAAACAACGGCTTCTGGCCTCTTTTAAGAGTGGGTTGGGGCGCCTCTCCGTTGGCCTTTACCTCCGACACATAGGCAAACGAGGGCTAAGGAACACTAAAACATGTGTTGTTCGATTAATGAGAATATGTATTTATTTGTTCTTCGTATTTTTGCTAATAACATGTTTGTTTTCTTCTTCTTCTTCTTCTTCTTCTTCTTCTTCTTCTTCTTCTTCTTCTTCTTCTTCTTCTTCTTCTTCTTCTTCTT
>JACMIJ010001388.1:0-11095 GCA_014805365.1 Koerneria luziae
CCCTTCCCCCTCCCCACCTCTACCGGTGGTGTCCCCTTCCCTCTGTTCCCCCTTCCATTCCTCCTTTCTATCACCCTTCACCATCCCCCTCTCGCCTCGTATCCTCTCGACGCGTAGGGCGAAGTGTGGAATCTGCTCAGCGTTCCACACTTAGCTCTCTGTGACGGGAGTTGGGAAGGTGCCGTGACCGGTTTCACGGTCCCCCAGGGTAACCTGGAGGTGACTGTGACCGGTCTTCCTCGGTAGCCCCATCGTACGATGGGCGGCACTTGTTGCCGGCGCTACCGATCGGATGCAAAGCTACTCACGGCCAAATTTTTCGGTTCCCTTCGGGGAGGCGAAGCTATGCCCGTTTGAGTAGCGGTTGTTGTGTCGTATTATATTTCTTATTAGATTAATAAGAGTTAATAAGAAAAAATAAATGTATTGAAAAGTTGAAACCAAAGAACTTGAAAAGAAAAGAGTAAGAATGAACTAAAAGAATAAAAGAACAGAAACAGAATGAGGAACATTTTGAGCAGAACGAAGAACTCTAGGAAAGTACATAGGGGGAATCCTCACTTCGCTCAGTCTCTCAACATGAATTCGCTCAACATTACAGTCCTCTTGATATTAGCTGTATAAGAAAGTTAGTAAGCATAGACCGTTATCTCACACTGTATCCTAAATTGGTATGCTACCCTCTTAAGAGTAGGATAATTATGATACTGACCGCTTTGGGCATAGGAGGAAAGACATTTCAACTAATAGTTCACCATTTCGTAGTGGTCGGATATACACATGCAACCCTCGCACACATTATATGCTGTAAGTTTGTGTTATGTAAAGACAGTGTAATTTTCACCGGGCTTATATTTCCCTATTCCTTTGTTGTGATGAGCGCTGACTTTGTTAAGGTATGCAAATGAGGTACCGTAAAATAGACATTGTGGGAACTATGGTTGCGGGAAATGACCATAGCGGGAAGTGTACATGCGGGAAACGACATTTGCGGGAAATGTTATTTTCCCGGTACCATAGACCAGTGGAAGCAATCTGCTGTGTTTCGGTTAAACATTTCATGGCAAACCGATTCCGTGCTGCGCAAGTGTTTGTTTGGCTGAGAACCCTTTCAAGCTTCGGGTGGTAGCATCAAACTTCTTGTTGGTTGTTCAATTATTTTCAGTGCAGTAACCATCCACAAAGCAATGCCAATACCGTGAAATCTCTATAGAGCGTGTTGCCATTGATTTGCATGTTACCGGTGTATCTTTGATAATGCTAGATTTACCCACTCTCTCACAAGCACTGTTTTGTTTATGTTCGGCTTGTTTTTGGTAGAAGCATTAAGGGCTTTTTGAGCTGATCACAATATGTTTTGACTGACGTAGAGCAGAAAAACAAGCATTGTGCACCATAAATACTTGTTGTTATATTTGGGTGCTCAAACCAACATAGCTTCCGCCGTCTAAATCGCACATTTCGGTGCTAAAATGTCGTCTGACTCAAAAAATGCGATTGACATAGGCCAGACGGTTTTGCGATGCTGCTCAAACAATGGAAGCGTTGTGGAAAACAATCGAAATGACATGCATTGTTTGAAATGATATGCGCTGCAGGACCGACCTTTTGTGTAGTTTACTATTTGTCGCCCTGTCTGCTCGGTGTAAATTACACGCAATGAGCAGAACATTGTGTGATACCCTAACAATAAGCGTGCAAGTTTAATTTCGTTGTGTCTGAAAAAAAAACTGTCTTAAATTATGTTATTTCGGTAGCCATCCGCCCAAAGAATATTTTCAATGTACTGTTGCACCAATCCAAGTAGTGAAACAAAGAAACATAGGCTTTTTAACATTGATTAATTTGGTGAACACACAAAGCAAACCGTCATACTGTAGGCATTCAAATTATTTTTTGGCGCGCAATTTTACTTACATTTTTAATGTACTTACTTTTTTTGTATTATTGTTTGTACATGTTTGATTAAGTTTACACAACCGGTACTTCACAAAAAGTAATGAAAAATGCCTAAATTTGCGAGCGGTTACTTTTTTGTTCGGTTATTCGGTTTTTGTTCACACAAAGCGCATTTTAGGATTGAATGGACCGCCCTCGGGTTCCGGCGAAAGTCTCCTGGAATCCCAGCGGATCCACACAACGAAACGACGAGGAGGAACTGGATCCACGGTTCAAGGCAACACACATTGTCAGTTAAATTTTGTATTGGAACTTCATGTTGAGACAGTGGAACAATCTGCTTCTTGTTTTTTTTGTGTAACTTAGTTGATACGGGAAAATAATGAAGTAGTTTCAGTCCTTGTTTGTCACAATTTTGTGTTTCTTTTTGCTATGGAATAGACGGCTCTTGGACAGGATTATAAGCGCCTGCTTTTTTCCAATCCTTTCTTTGTCTTGCACAATTTTTTCTGTTTTGAAGGCAAGCATTGTTGCTTCCGCTAGTCTATAGTATCAACGTACAATGACAAAGGTTTCGCTCTCCAAAACAAAGATATATGCAAATTTGCGACCGGTAGAAGGTTCTCCACTGCTTCGAGACGATGCTCGCTTTATGGTTCACATTATGTTGAGATCATGACGCTTTAACCGATCTCAAATTTGCATATCCTTTTGTTCCTGTGAAGGAAGCTTACATGCTCGTGTGCAAATTAGGTAGTGTATGTAGACAAGCGGAAGCAACACGCTTTGCGTTTATATGTGTCGCCAGATGGCTCGTGTTTTACCCAATGCTCTGTCTCACACGTCTAGTGATAATACGATTTATATAAAACACCAAATATTACATAGCTTATAGTTTATTTTTTGTGCAATAGTATGTATTTCGTTTTCAGTGGAATGGGATAGTCGCACATTTTTGCGACAACATGCCGCTCAAGCGCCATCGACGTCAGCTGACAGTCTTCGACAATTCCTTTACGGCGAAAGAAGCGGTCGACTTTCTCATGGAAGAACTTCCGACTCTCGGACTCCCGACGACCAAAGAAGTCACACGGTTTGTCTCGTTCAGAAGCATTCAGTGCCTAAAACAACGAACTTCTCATGTTTCTTACGAGTCGTACTGTTGTATCCTACCTATGCTTCACGATAAGTGACTCACTAATATGAAAAAGTTGTGAATGTGTAAACATGTCCAAAAATTTCATTAAGAAAGTAAAATTACCATTTAATGCGAAAAAAGAAACGGTGAAAGCGGGAACAGGCTCCGTAGAAACCGTTATGTCTTACGAACCTTAGCTATTGTTATAATAGTAGGTAACTACCGTATCTTTCCAGCGAGTCCTGCGTTGGTCTCCTGCAAAAATTCTTCGAACAAGGCGTCTTTCAAAAGCCGCGATCAGCAGTTCCGGACAAAGTGATCATCCAGGACAATGCCGCCCTGTTCATGTATGCTTACTTCTTTGCTATATTTGTTTTATTTGAATCTTTTTGGCTTACTTAGTTTATTTTTTAAAAGCTCGGGCCGGTCCACTGGGTACCCAGGCTGTCCTATCTAGACGGGAAGCACCGACCTTGCGAATGCGGGAATGGTGTAAGGAAAAAGAAGAAGAAGTTTACTTTTGAAAAGAATAGACGTTTACAATGTCCACATAATATTCACACTGTGACCAATCATTTCAACATCCTGTGAAATGCTTCCACGAAAATTTGGACCTCCTGGAGTGTTTCCAGTACAAAATTTTTGACATCTTGTAGGCTAGTCACAAGTGAGGCATATGTCTGACAATGTCAAATATTTCTTATTGCTGATTGTAGATTTTCGAACGATTCGTCAGTGTCGAATTGTCGCACTCCGCTACTTCGGCGGACGAGTTCCTTCCATTCGGGAAGCGGTGAACGGCCAGCACGCGATACGAAACGGTACGCGTTTTCTTTTTCGAACACACATCAGCGTGTTATATATTTTGTATTGTATTTTCGAAACAGTGACCCTTTAGTCACTGTTCCGAAAAAAAACAAGACGCGAGAACCGGAGCTTATCGAAAATTTAGTTTTACGAACGGATGCTTCCAATGTTAAGATACTCCAAATTGGGGTGCCCCTGTGTTATCAACAACATTGTTCTCAGTGTATGTTTTCAAGTCACAATATAACAAGACAGCCCCATTTACTTCTTCTTAATTAACGAAAGTAAGCGCCAAAGGCGGGACGATTCCATGAGTGCACAAAAATCACTTGGGCACTAACCATAAAATGTACCTTAAGCTTAAAAGTAACTTTATTTCAACACGAATCTCAAATTATGCTCGATTTCGGATCAAATACCAAAATTTATATCGAATGGTTGCATACTGACAGAAGTTTGAACTTGGGAGCTTTTGGGTTTGCCCCGTCAACGGCAATAACGCTGTGATTGCAGATTCGCACAGCCTGCCGTGTCACCAATGGCATGGAAAAAATTCGATCTACCGAAAACACCACCGAAGATCAATTCGAAGAATCGTCGATTATCTGCTTCCATGGGCAATCTCAGCCAGATTCTATCCGACCTGGTATCTCATTTTTAGTCGTATCGATGCTTATTGGCTTTATGCCTACGTTGTTGTGCATGAGTACTGTCATCACATATCATTCTCTACTCCCTTATGGGAGAGAAATTGGCTATCCTTAGTTTGGAATCATACCTATGCTTCCATGGGATCTAATTTTTCTAGGAGAGGGGTAAAAGTGCACTTTACGTTTGCAAGCAGAGGTACGTTTGGAATTGAAGAATGATGACTGAGCTCAGCTGCACTTCGAGGAGTAAACGTTGTTTATAGCTGGCGATCAAACCCTGATCTAGCTCCTTGTCTACTCTCCGTATGTTCGCGCAAGTCCATCGCGACGGGACCCAAAAGGCGCTCAAACTTAGGCTTTACGAGGATAACCTTTTTTTCGCACTTTAACAGATTCTCGTTTTAGCCCTCTCCGAGTGTGGACGGCCTTCCGATTCGTCAGAAGACAATCGTCGAGGAAGTTGTGGAGGCGAGAAAGGAGAGCAAGAATTACGAATCGCGTTTGTCAGTACTGTGCTATCCCCATCATTCATCATTTCGCCAACAATTCTTACGTTTCAATCATTGTACATCAGTCTCTCATCCCGCCGCGCTCGCTAGTACCCACCAATTGTTTCGTAGTCGTTTATCAGAAAGGCTTGACGTTTGATTAAAGATTTGCGTATACTACTCTTCCACTATCCTTGCACTTATTCGCGGCCGCTACGTACCAGAATAAAATAACATTCGGAGCCCTTCCATCATAGCTATGCTTCCATTGGAGCCGACTATCCCACAGGAGTGGTAAAATAGTAATTTGCGTATGTGAAGGAGGGGTAAAGCATGTAACAATGTAGAAAATGCTCAATTATGCGGGGGTAAAATGTGCTTTATGTGCTTAAAAGGTGGGGTAAAAGTGCACTCGCATGGGAGCCGGCTCCGCACTATGGTAAACTTTCGACTGTTTTAAAATAGAAAAAGTAATCAATGTTTTGTTTAGATGTAGCTCAGATGTGCCTGCTCCAGCGTTACTTCCTGCCGACAATAAAAGGAAATTCATCAAAGGGTTGGTTAGACGCCTTTTTTCATCTGTTTCTGCTCAATAAATGTATTGATGGACCTACGAAACTTGTGAAATTTCCTTTATTTCTTGTATACTCTCGCACGATATGTTGCTTCCGCTGGTATACATCATCTAATTTGTATAGGAAAACAAAGGTTCCACTCTATAAGACAAAGAAATATGCAAAATTTAAGACCGGCGGAAGTCTCTGGAAAAATTTGTCTCCCGGATATTCCGGAAAAAAAACAAGTTATCGGCAGGATATCCTGGGAATTTTGACGGGATATCACGGAGACAGATTTTTTTAGAGGTTCCACTGGCTCGACATAATGTGTCTCGGAATGTTCCAGTCCGCTTCGTGTTCCTCCTCCGCCAACGCTGATCGCCTTCAACAGTCTGAATGATGAGAAAGAGAATCGCAACCCTCCGATTCAAGATTCCCGAGATTCGCTCTTTTCGTATAGGAAGAAGGCTTTTGTCACGCCTTGCAAAATGGTCGGTTTTTTGCCCAAATCAGTTAGAATCAGTTAGTCATCTTTTCTAATACGATTTTCTTATTCTTCTTATGAGAGTTGAAGACTTATAAGCTCCCTCCATGAAAAAAAACACATCTAAAAACAATTATGTGCAGTTGTCATACATCGGAAATAAGGTTATTGATAACGCCGAGGCATCACGTTTTGGGATACCTCAACATTGGAAGAACCCCGTTTTTGTTCTACACGTTCAATAGGCACCCCATTTCTGGAGTCTTACACTAGAGGCTCACCCGTCTTCGAAATGTAGAATGTATGGTAGTAGTTCTGTTTTTTCTAAGTATTATATGAAAAGTGGTTACTTAAGTTCCCCAGCAGATTCCGCAACTTTCACTTTAGACACCGAGTGCTATTCCGGGAAAAAGCTGTACATCGGAGAAGAGTGTGGCAAAGAAGAAATTGAGTTGGAGACTGACTCCCAGCCGCCTGAAGACCGCTACGAAGGCTGAGGATTCGGAGGTCTCTTGCATTCTTCTTATTTTATGGTCACAGTAGTGTTATCTAAAATGTCGGGGCTCCCCCGGTTTTGTGTTTTCTTAGAGTGAGAGCCAGCCGGGATACTACTTGGGGATGCTACTTTAGTACCGCTCCCCCGTTTCTGAAGCCGCACACTAATGGGACTCCGTTATTGGGATTTCAAAATAGCGGTGGGGCAGAACAACTTCCACCGGTCTTATATTAGCGTATGTCTTTTGTTAGGGTGAGTGATGATTTTGATATCGTATGCAAATGAGGTGTACTGTAGACCGGCGGAAGCAGCATGCTGTGGGGATACGGTTTCGTGTGCTACCCCTTTTTCTGACGTGCGAAAAGTTGAAATATTCTCCTTGTGTGGTCGCTGACTTCATTTGCGTTACAGAATTCGCCCGACGCCAAGGATATGTCCACGTGGAACGACGAGAATGCCGTCTACCAGAAAGTACTCGTACAACGGTTCGTTCCATGCTGTACTACTCTATTAGTTTTCGTCCACATTCTGTCAAAATTTTGCTTCCGTAGGATCTTACTGTTCCAGTAGAGGGGTAAAGTAGGTATTTCCACTTGTTAAAGAGAGATAAAGCACGTATAGATGCATGAAACATTCAAATATAAATTGTAAAAGTTGTAAGCCTATTGGAACTGACAATGTGGGGTAAAAGTCGGAGGAGCCGGTTCCGTTGAAGCTGTGTTATGCCTGCTGGTAATGCTTAATGGCTAATTTGGTTCCAGCGTAATAGAGAGGGTTTAGGCTGGGAAAGGTGTTCGATGTCGGCGAGTTATCGCTCAAATTCTGGAACTCGCACGGATTGGACTTGAAGTGGAACTGCACGCAAGTGGACGCGCACGGAATCGTGAGTGCACGAGAACCGGGAGGTGCGTGTTGTATTTGCCTCCTTCGAAAAGAGTGCGTAGACGCGTAGGATTGACGCACACGCGGTGTGCGTCTTGTGCTTCCCCCTCCGCGAAAGAGTGCGTAGACGTGTAGGATTGACGCACACCGCGTGTTTGAATCTATGAACACTATCGCTATAGACGCACACGCGGTGTACGTCTACAGCGTATAGCGTCCCACAGATAATGACAGTAATGACAATATCAAGACTCACCTTTAATATGACAATAGTTGAAATAACAAGACTAATTTGAAATGTTCTGTAGAACATGTGACTAAGCTTCATCAACATGTGTTCTGTGGAACATGTGACTAAGCTTCATCAACAACATTTAAACTTTATTCTACCGTAATCGTTATCAGAATCTTCTTCTGCTAATAACAATATCACATGTACAATATTCCAGACGATTTCCCGCCATCCGTTACGCAACAGATGTCGTATCTCTCCTCATTTCCGTTCCACGCGAATGACCGCAGTGTCGTCGTCACGTACCGCGAGCAGCAGGAGGTGGCGGTATGGCGCACGCTGGTCGCGCAGCTGCGCGCCGACGGCACGCTGTTGCCGCACGCGCACGCGCACGCCGTGCACAAGATACTCACCCGGGATGACTGCGTGGAAACCGACTTCTCGTCCGATATGCCCACTACGAGAGTGCTGAAGAGGAAGAGCTTTGACAGGGTGAGAACCCCCACCTTAAAAACGTATGGCCCGATATTCCTACCATATCGCGATCCTAAAGCTATACCATATAGTATCATAGAGAGGTGTTGTGACCACGAGAGAGTGTGCAGTACATGACCAAAGCTTGCAAATCCATGTTTTTTTCCAAAATTTTATTCCCGCACCTCTTATGTGATATAGGAAAGTATGATACCACGTTTTCATTTACTCTATGCTTGCAGTCATCGACCACCTCTCCGGCCGACAGCGGAGATCGTCTCCGTCACCCGATTAATTTCCCCGTCAAGGTCGGCCCCGAGAGCTCCATTCAGCCGTCGGACGTGCTATGTAAGTTCTTTTGCTGTTGTTTAATATTTTAATTTTCTATGTAAAATGAAATATTATTGATCATAGATACTATACCTACGATTATAATAAGAGCTAAGTCCACTAGATACTAACCAATACAGTTACCGCTTCCGATTCATGACGTAGTTTTGTACGGGATTGGGACACTTACACATGCCCAGGACTGTACAAATTTGTGTGCTGTCCTGCTGGACAGTGAATGCACTACACGTTAAGCGGTTACGGTAGTTTGCTTGTCCGTGCTGGTCAATTTGTCCCTGTGTTCTGTGCACAAGTGTCCCTGTGTGTATATGAATCTCACCCATACCACCAGCGCAACCAAGAGCGTACCGTGTCCAGGAATATGTAAAAAAAAACCCAGAGTTAAACGAGTGTACCATAATGACATGTAAGATAAACTTGAATAGATAGCAAGCCTACGACTCAGATTCCTCTTGGATGTCCGTAATTCCCATTCTATTCAGTTGGTTCGGTCAACTCGGACAACGTGCTACAGTTACCCGGATTCCTCCCAAATGGCGCATCGATCAAGCGACTCAGTGATCTCAGTTGGTTTTCCCCCACATAATTTGAGAACAGTATAACTTCCGGCGGTCTCAAATTTGCATATTTCTTTGTTATGTCGAGTAAGGCCTTGTATTTGTATGCAAATGAGGTACTGTAGACCGGCGGAAGCAGTATGTTGTGCTCACTATTCTTACTGTACTTGCTTCATTGCTTCGTTTAGAAGATCTAATTATTTTGTATATAAGAGGGTGGGAATGAAATAATTTTCGATAACTAATTTTTCGTAATTTCAACGTTTTCGGCCAAAAATTGCCTGCTCTATACTCTCTAGTAGTCAAGTGAAGTATTCTGTCCATGAGATAGTGTAGTGTGGAGGAGCAGACATGAACAAAGTGTTCAATATTAATGTTGTCGAAGTTTTATTAGTATTATTTCTGTTTTTTTTTTTTACAAAAAAACAAGTTGTCCATATTCCAGTGTGTCCATCGGACTCGGACTGGTTGATGTGGGAGTGTCTGTCCCTGATCCTTCTCTCTCTTCCCTCTTCGATACGACGTCGACTCCACGTGTTCTGCCAGTTCGTCCAAAGCATCACGAACAATCACTGCCTGGAATTGGACCGAAAGAAGAGCAATCGAGATGTGGTTGGTGATTGTTTTGCGTAATGGGTTTTAGTAACTTACCGGTTTTTTGTAAGTGTTTGTTTGTTTGTTGTTTAGTCCTTTACATTGTCTTCAGCGGTTAACACTTGGCAGCATAATTTATTCCGTGCCCATAGGGTTATGATTTGTGTGACGCATCAATGTTACGGTTGGTCTGTAATCTAAAAGGATTGCTCGAGTGAGTCAGCTTTTTGATTAGTGAAGCTTGTTCATGGTTTCGTTTGAAGCTTAACAGTTTGCTAATAGTGTGTTTTCGAAAAGGAACAGGATCTATTGCTTTTGCGGCAGCCGAAAAAAGCCTCTATCGTCTTTGTTTCTTTTGAATCTTTGTCGAAATGTGTTAATGAAGTTACAACTATCGTCTTTTGTGAAACACTGTGAAAGAGGAAAACGAAGCGTATGCATGTTTTGTTTCGAATGTGATACTTTTCTACCAAAAACTCTCCACACCACATGTGGCTCCCGTCGGTCTACAGTATCTAATTTGCATACAATGTTAAAGGTCTCGCTCGCGCTAGCATAGGAATATGCATAAATTTTGAGATCGGCGTAAGTTCAACTGCCTCGACACAATATGTCATGACAGACATGTGTCATATTGTCTCATATGTTCTCTGATATTTCTGTCATCTGTGTCATCTGTTATGACATCCATAGAATAAAAGGTAGGGCGGAAAAATAGTCTAAAAATGGAAGGGTTGTGCAAACGGAGTTGGAACCCCCCCATGAGGGGGTTTCCAACATTTTCAGTTCTTTTACACTGGCTTCACTACTAGACAAGAGATTATAGGTAGGGGGTTTACCCATTCTGCCTGTGAAATCAATGGGGTGAACGCCGGAGAGTACCACCTTTTTACTGTATGGCTAGCATAGGGATATACACAAATTTGAGACAGGTGGAAGTTACATTGCCTCGACACAATGTGTGTGTCATGTCTTATGTCATATTGTGTCATATGTTGTCTCTTCTTCGTATCATATGATATGACATATGCCATATGGTGTCACGTTCTCAGGCTCTGGAGTCGTTGACGGATTGGATGATCTCGCCATCGTCCTCGTCGTTCTCCTCGCGTCCTCTGGCACGCGCGCAACGCATGTCGATCGCCAACTTCATCATCGACAACGAGAGTCGACTCTTCAAGTAAGCGAAGTCGACTCGTTAACTCTTTAACTCTCTCTCTCTCTCTCTCTCTCTCTCTCTCTCTCTCTCTCTTTTTCTATTTAACCATACATGGACAAGGAAGTTCCTGGGAGCGCAGGGTCACCCGCATTAATTTACTTGTCTGTGTAAAGCACGATCGCAAGATATGAGTATCACCCCACATTTAACATATTTCTGCATGGGGGAGGGGGTCACCCCGCAAAAAGTACCGTGTCTGTCCATGTATGTATTTAACTCTTTAACTCAAAGCACTATTCCAGTTAGGTATTCCAATAGTACAGCGTC
>JACMIJ010001389.1:0-12599 GCA_014805365.1 Koerneria luziae
TTGAAAACGGGAGACTTTGCTTTGCTTTGCATAGAGCGATAATTAAGATGGTATACTATACATATCATATCTGAATTGCATTCACAAAAGTATTAACAAATGCATTCTAAGTAGTCACTTCAAGCCTTTCACATAAAGCCTTTGCTCTATGCTTTTTCATTATTGTAGGCAAGATTTCAATTGAACAGTTCCATAATGAAAGAGCAGAACTAACCACGCTACTGACAATAAGCATGTGTAGTAAAACAGCATGTGTATTGTTAGTAGCGTGGTATAAGTGTGTTCTCCATTGAAGGAACACATGATATGAGCTGTCCGTTCAGAGCAATGTCTTCTGGAAGACTGTGCTTCATCGTATCGCTTCCTCTCGAATGGTCCGATCTCGTTGCCGGGAGTCAAGGACGAAGAGGAATATCAGCTGACCACCCAGGCGATGCAGATCATGGGATTCGAGAAGGACGAGATAAATGGTTAGTACTGGGCAATGCGAGTGAAATTGGATACAACGCATGCGAACGTCATTTTTGTCCTATTGGTACTCCGTTGCTAGTAGATCTCTTTTAAGACGAAAATGATCTATAGAGGCACCGGTTAGCATCTTTTGTGCTGGGAATGTGCAAGAAAATGAGAAATGCACTGGTAGTCTTCCTTGAATTGTCGTATGTATGCTTTCAGCCATCTTCCGCCTGGTTTCGGCGATTCTGTTGTTTGGAAATCTCGTCTTCTCATCGGAGAAGACTGGCGAACAGGCCATACTCGCTGACGATAAGGTATTACCAATTATTAGAATTACTTGAGTATTCACTACATTGCTTTGCATTTTTGGTGTTGTGATGATTGTTTGAAGCACAGCAATAGCTTGTTGTTGCAGGTGGCACAGAAGATCTGTCGGCTGCTCGGCATCCAAGTGTCCGAGTTCATGCGAGCCTTCCTCAAGCCGCGAATCAAGGTCAGACACTTACAACGTTTTCATTTTTCCATATACCGAAGTTTAGTTGATGTTCTCTACGTGTTTTATACTGTGGCTGATGTTCCTCACTTGTTATAGTAACATTTGTTAGCTACAGAAACAATAATGATCTGATCATGCGGGTTTCCGAGAAATAAGATTTCAAATGTGATATTCTTTCAGTTGTGTTAGTACAATGCTACGGTATTGCTTTGTTGAGACAAGTAGATCATTTGTTCAGGTCGGGCGTGACTTCGTGCAGCGATCGCAGACGGAGGAGCAGGCGCGATTCGCCGTGGAGGCGATCGCGAAGGCGTCGTATGAGCGACTCTTCCGATGGCTCGTGTCGAGGATCAACCGATCACTGGATCGAACCATCCAACACGGAATACACTTCATCGGAATACTCGATATGGCCGGGTATGTTGAGGTTCTTCTATTAAGAAGAAGAGCTGAGGTTACTGTTCATACAGCGACATAGAACGTTAGTGAATCATGGCACGGGGTGACCCTATATCATTAGGTTGTAGAAACGGGTGCCTAGAGTATACGAAACGGGGTACTCATGTTGTTGTAACCCAAAAGAAGTTCTCAAGAACGCAGTTGTCGATGTATCCTTTTGTTGTAAAAAGTAGAAGAACAAAGTCATTGTATTAAGAGCATGATTTGGATTCTTTTGCAGATTCGAAATTTTCGACCTGAACTCGTTCGAACAGCTGTGCATTAACTACACGAACGAGAAGCTGCAGCAGCTCTTCAACAAGACCATGTTCGTCCAGGAACAGGAGGTAACGCATACACTGGGGGATTTTACTATTGAATGGATACTGTATGTAAATGAATACTCTTTTAAATGGATACCGTAACGTTTAATGTTGCAAGTTTAGTGAGTACACATCGCCAGTTTCTCGTATCTTTCGTGTTCCAGGGCTAATATTATACAACGCGTCATATGTTTTCTGTGGTACCCGTTCTGATTATGTTTTTATGTAGTTTTGCACTGGGAACTAAGCTGCTTTGAAGTTGTTTTCGATGTGATTACGGAAAGGTGCTCGTTGCAGGAGTATCAGAAGGAGGGCCTGGAGTGGAAGTTTATCGATTTCGGTTTGGATCTGCAGCCGACGATTGATCTGATTGAGAAGGTACGGTAGAGGGAAACATGACTGTGCTTTGAAGAACATGAAGAGCAGTACTTCGGTTCACCACTCAATGGTCGTTATGACGTTGGAATCAGCATAAGCTTTATTTGTTATGACGGCACGTGGGCTGCGATTTTGTACTGATTTCAGCCGATGGGCATTCTGTCCCTGCTGGACGAAGAGTGTCTGTTCCCGAAGGCGACCGACAAGTCATTCGTCGAAAAGCTGCAGACCACCCACGTCAACCACGACAAGTATCTCACACCGGAGATACGAGCCAAGTGAGCCAAATGAATTAGCGGTTATCTTAAAATTGCCATTAAGAGAGAATGAATGACTTACACAAGCTCACTCATTTCGCTGGAAGTTTGTGCATTATCCAAGTTTCATGAGTACCACCATCTTAAGCCGATTCAGAATGACCATTGAATCTGCTGTATTTTTGAGCAACAACGGGAACCTGGAAAGTTTGCTCATCTTAATTGTCGCTGGCTCAGATCGGACTTTGCAATCGTCCACTACGCGGGTCGCGTGGACTACTCGGCAACGGAATGGCGGATCAAGAATATGGACCCTCTGAATGAGAATGCGGTCGTTCTCCTCCAACAGAGCAGCGAGTCGTTGGTCGCTGAGATCTGGAAGCATGGTGGGCGGATTTGTGGTGTTTACATATGTAATATTTTTGTATTTATTTGCAAAGATAATACACAGGATTACTTTGTAAACAGTTGTTATAAGTGATATTTTTCGACTACCCAAGTAGACACATTGTTAGGTATAGTAATACCGCTGCTGAAGAACCGTTTCATTAATGTTTAGATAGTGCGTTATAGAGATTTTGTGATCTTTGGTGATAGTAAAAAATGTCTTAAATACAACGCTTTTTCCGTATCTTCTAACACAAGTTACGCAACGTTGTAAACAATTTTTTTTTCCATAAGGTGACCGTATCCTGTTGTAGCGGATTTCGCCGGAATGGCGTCGACGGAAGTGTCGGAGGCGGCGTCGACCTTCGGCGGCCGCGCCAAGAAGGGAATGTTCCGGACGGTCTCCCAGATGTACAAGGATCAGCTGACGAAGCTCATGAGCACACTCCAGAACACCAGTCCGCACTTCGTACGATGCATCATTCCCAACCATGAGAAGAGGGTAAGTGGTGTTTTGTTTTTGTTAGATTGAAATGTCTATTTTCACATGTGGTAACTTTATCCAAATGTTTTCTTTCTTTTGTGGCACGCTTCAACAAGTACTTTTCAGGCCGGCAAACTAGAGAACATTCTAGTATTGGACCAACTGCGGTGCAATGGTGTGCTGGAGGGCATACGAATCTGCAGGTATGTTGTTGTTTACTAGTAACTGGCAGTTGTATGTAACTAGAATATTTTGTTTTTTAGCGATTAGAATATAGTAAATATTAAAATAAAACTCCTTGACAGTCTTAGGTGCGTACTTGGCAAAAAGTATGTTTTTATGTCACAAGTTGTTTATGGTAGCTTATTAGTAAGAAGTTACTTTTTTACTTGCAAACACTTGGTTATTGTTTGCAGGCAGGGCTATCCGAATCGCCTGCCGTTTGCCGAATTCCGCCAGAGATACGAACGGCTGCTCACACCGGATGTCATCCCAAAAGGCTTCATGGATGGAAGAGAAGCAGTCAAGTGCGCTATTTTTGTATTATTTTAAATATTTTACATACATACCTTAACGTAATAATGTTTAGTAACACTGTTATCTTACAGTAGCGAAGCATTTCTTTACTGATAAACGCAATGTAATAATGTACTGTAGTGAAAATGATAGATCAGTAAAATAGATGTCTACTGCTGCATCTACTGACTCTGTTTGTTGCAGGAAGATGCTGGCGCACCTGGAGATGGAGCCAACGCTGTACAATATCGGACAGTCGAAGGTGTTCTTCCGCGCAGGAATCCTGGCTGAACTGGAGAATGAGAGGGATCAGAAACTGGCCGCGCTCATCGTGTCCTTCCAGGTCTGTGGTGGTGTTTGGATTGTGTTTATTTGTTGTTTACAAAGTAATTGAAATAAGAAGAATGCGCTTATTTGGCAACATTTGGTTGTTGTAGACATTAGGATCTTCAGAAATAGTTTTTGAACTCTGATAATGATTTTACCTTTTTTTATTGTTAACAGTTCTTCTTTAAGTTACTAACCATTGTTTCTCCGAAACGGTCTAAATTGTCTATGTTACAGTATCTTCATATCTATGTGTGTTTGTTACAGGCGGCCTGTCGTGGTCACTTGGCTCGTCGCCAGTACAGACGTCGTGTCGAACAATCGCGTGCCATCCAGATAATCCAGAGGAATGGATGCGCCTATCTGAAGCTGCGAGAATGGCAATGGTGGAAGCTGATCACCAAGGTATGGTTGACAGTGTCATATGCGTGTATTGTCTTACAACACCTGCTAGTAGTGCTGTTAAAAGTAAGCTTGTTCTGTGTTGTGTATGGGGTAGTAGTGGAACTTGATGCTTTTCTCCCAGCAATTCTGTGCGAAAAAAATGTATGTTATGGTTTGTGTGAAACATAAAATGCATTTGTTAGGTACTTTCGAAAAATCAGGATGATGTGCTTGTTTCTCAATATTTTGAAAATACTTTGTCTCTTTTTTCACCATTCTGTAAGGCAAAACAACATTGGGTGGTTCAGGTGAAGCCTCTTCTGGAAGTGACGAACAAGGAGGAGGTGATTGCTGCGAAGGAGGAGGAACTCAAGACGACGAACGAGAAGCTCCGACGATCGGAGATACACATCTCCACCATCGAGACCAATCTCGAGAAGGTCAGTTATCCGTTTAGCATCTTGATAAGAGGTCTTTTCAATATCCTTCGCAATCAGTGACAGCCTTGTCCTTTAAAGGAGTTAGAAATCTGTCGACAATAAGCAATTATGCCATATATTGAAGCCTGTTACATGCATACGCTAACTTCGCGAGCTGATTTGCAGATTCAAAAATGGTCGTTAAATCAGTCCTGTTGGATCTAGGTATTGTGTCTAATAGTTTCGGGTCCTTAGTATCGTGTCTTTGATAAATCTATAAGAGATTCTTCTTTATAGCTCGGCGAGGAGAAACAGAAATTGCAACGGCAACTGGACATCGAGAGTGTCGAGCGAGAGGAGGCCGAGGAGGTACGACAGAAATAATATACTTCAAAGGCTAGCAGATCGTATATGCCTTGGGAGGACTCTTATTGTTAGGAAGCTACAGTAATCAGTGTATTGATTTCTTGGTGAAATCAACTAATCAATTTCTTATAGGCGCGTTCCTTCCTCGAGAAACGCAAGGCGGAATTGGAGGAGTCGCTGGCATCAACCGTGAAACAACTGCGAAGCGAGGAGTTGCGGCTGAACGAAATGGAACAGGAGAAGAAGAAGCTGCTCGTTCGTTTTGTGCTTAAGCTTTAAAACATACGGTAGATCAAGAATCCCGATTGGATTTGTTTGAGAAGCTTCCAAAAGCCATCTTGTTGTTGACGATCAAGCAATGTTATGTGGTATTCCACATAATCCGCGAGAGATCCTCACAGGCAGTGAAAAGAAGGTGTTGATAAATGCTACCCAATGTATACGAGTCTTGTCATTCTGCATGCGTTATGTTGTAGGAAACCGTGCAGTATCTGGAATCCCAACTGGAAGAGGAGGAGAGGAACCGGCAGAAGACGCACCTCGAGAAAGTTGCCATCGAGCACAACCTGAAGAAGGTCGTCGATGAGAGGGACGAGGCACGAGCTGCACTTGAGAAGGTATGAAGTTATTTACTTTGTGAATATAAGTCTTACAAGGAAAGATCAATATAAAGATAATATTGCAAGAACTATGGCTCACAAGCAAATTTACTTATCACTTACAGTTCTTGTGATAAGCTTCAGATATAGTACATAACACACTGCTCCCGCTGGTCTACAGTATATCATTTACGGGGGATTACTGAGGCATTTCGCCTTACAATTAGAGCGAAGAGAAGTTATGTGTAACGGAAGCTGTACTACTGTCTGTGCCATAATACTTCCCGTTTTTACCAGAGAAAACATGCGCCTATTGCTCTTACATATCGGCAGTTGCCTTGAAGTAAAGCATACATTAGGCTAGACATTTTTTCAGCAATGGAAGCTATGAAGATATCCTTTTTTGTTTGGATTCTCTTTGGCTAATGTTTGAGATGGGAAAGGTTGCCGTTGATTGACATTATGTTTGAGTCATATTCTCAGAAACATCAAGCGGGGACACTTGAACTTTGTCACTAATTAGCCTGCAGTATGGATTGTCTGGTACATTGGTTACTTTTTGCTTGCTTTCTGCTTGTTCTAATTTGCTTCAGAACTTTCACAGTTAGCCAGAATGTTACAAAAGATTATGATGTGAGCATGTTTACGTGAAATAAGCGGGTAAAGTCTGTTAGGTAAGTAAAATAAAGTAAATGGCAAAAGTACCGTAAGGAGAAGCTTGTAAGAGGAATTATAAACATAATGCGAATGATTTGCAGGTGACGAAAGAGAAGAAGATGGTGGACGACCGGATGGTCGCCCTTTCGGACAAGATCGTAGTCGAAGAGGAGCGACAAAGAAACAGCAACAAGCAGCAGAAGCGACTCGAACTCAACAATCAGGAACTCAGCGAGGAACTCGACAAGGCATGCCATTCAAGAGATTAAAGGAGGCCGGAAACCCTTTCGTGAAAAGTCTGTTGCTAACGAGTGTTTTATGGAACCACCACTTTTGTGTTCAGGGAATACACATAAACAGATTCCTCGGTAAGCTGACGGTTTCCGGCCTCTTTTAAGATTGCTTTGTTAGCCAGCAAAATTGCTCAACCAAAAATTACAATTATTCAGAACAGAAAAAAACAGCCATGGTTTAGCGATATGACTAAAAGCAAACCAAGGTTTCTCCAACAGCTTTCTGAACTCCTTTTCAACCAAACAATTAGAAGTTTTTTTGGGTTTTGGAGCGCATGTTTCTAAAAGTTTGATAGTCACTACATTTGATTACCCATTCCAATATCTCATTCGTATTTCTCGATATTCGTTGACTGGTCTAATGCACAAGGTTTGAGCCACTTCTATCATGTATCATGCAAGGTGTATAGATTATCATTCGTCCCATTAGCGATTATTTTTCTGTCTTGCGCGTGTTTACTCTGCTTGGTAGCCGTAAGATGTCATTGGCATCCCGTTTCTGGCGCCGTTTACTAGAGGACCACCCTGTTTTAGAAACTTAAATGTTCCAACTTATCGATTGATTGATTCCAGGAGAAGAAGCTGCGCGCCGGCGCCGAGTCGGAGAAGCGGAAGCTGGAGAATGAACTGCGACTGGAGAGGGAACAGGCAGCCGAGAGACTCGAAAAAGCACAACAACTCACCGCAACACTCACCGCGAAAGAGAGTGAACTCGCACAAATTCACCTGAGGTGAGGGGAGTTATTGATTGATTGATTGATTGACAGGAAGCGATCTAATAGTTGTAGTTTCTGTGATTTGTGTGGAACCAAGGTAAGCACAACGTAAGTTATTGATTCTATAGATCGCATGATATTTTATATCGGTTTGATCGAAGACACATTGTTCCTGTAGAAACACACATGTAACGTTGATGACGTTACATGTGTGTTTCAGTAGTTGATAATCTGGCCTAGAGTCTGCCTATTATTGTTCTCAGTATTTTTTGTAGCCTAATGGACAAATTTGTCTCAGATTGGATGACGAGCAGTCCTCCCGACTTCCACTCGAGAAGCGCATTCGCGACCTCGAAGCGCAGGTGGCGGATCTCGAAGCAGATCTGAAGAAGGAGGAGGCATCCAGGTTGGTGGGCGGCATTCATTGAAGGCGGTTGTCGTTCATACGTCTACGACAGCGTTTTTGATAACATCGTGGCACTCCTTTTTGGAATCCGTTAACATTTGAAGCACTCCGTTTCTAGCGTCTTACCCTAGAGGGTCACCCAGTTTTTTTTTTTTGAAATATAGAAGCGTAACACGTCGATGTATGCTATCGCTGAATAACCTCCTTTGGAGCTTCGAATGCTGTATTTCTCAGTAAAATACAAAAATATGGGTAAAAATCGATTTTATTAATGCGATCGTTGTCAGGCGCAAGGCGGAAAAGGAACGAAGCGAGATCGCCGAGGAGTTGGAGTCGTATCGGATGGAGTTGGAGGAATCACAGGACAAGAGCAATCTCCACCAGGAACTACGAGCCAAGCGAGAGGAGGAGTTCACCAAGCTCCAGGTAGCATCCCAGGATGCATACCACTGCTTCCGTGGAGCCGGCGCCCGCTTTTACCCCTCCTTTTGAGAACCAAAAGGATTTTTCACCCCTCCTATTTGAATATTTTGAACATTTTCACGTGTTTCACCCCTCCTTTACAAACGTAGATATCTACTTTACCCTCTTTTGGGACAGGTGGCTCCGATGGAAGCACAGCTATGCCCGGGATACACATACTTGAATAGCCGTTTGTTCTAAGCAACTTACGAAGGTTGTAAGTGCTATGAGTTGGACATGGGCGCTGTGTGCGTTGCTTTTTCACCTGTACAACAGATAACTGTCGTTTCCTTGTGTTTACTGCAGAATATATTGTTGTAGCTTGTGTAAATTGGTTGCTATTGTAGAAACACTTGGATGAAACGATAAAGGCGGCCGACGAGAAACTGGAGACACTGAAGGCGAAGCACAGCAAGCAGCTGGCCGATATGCAGGAGGAGATGGACGGATTGAGGAAACTCAAGCAGACGGTCGGTCATATCTGTCATATCAATGCGCATATGGTGGTTCACTACGAACTTGTACTTGTTTTTTTTTTGCTTGATTTCTAGCCAAAATTTGCTACTCTCTTACGTAACCTTGAAAAGTTTGTTGTTCTCGACAAATATTTGAAAACATGCAAGTTTTTAGTGAGTGGGAGATGAGTATATTAGTAATATTATTGTCTTAAGATGTACACCTTTAGGCGGAGAAGCAACGTGCGCAAGCCGATGCCGAGAAGGAGGCGGGCGCCTCGGACATCGCCAGTCTGCAGACGGCCAGAACGGAGGCCGAAAGGTATGCCAGAATGCTTTTCTATCCCGACTAATGGCTTCTTTTTGCCTCGTTCAAATGTCGTTTAGGAAGCATTTGTTTTCTTAGGACAATGCAAAGTTTTCCTAGTTACTGTAGACTTGCTTATTCTCGTTGTTTACAATTCCCTGGTTTTGGACACAGATACATTTCGAATTTATCTGGATTACTGTAGTTTTTACTCATCTGCGCAATGTTCAGGAAGCGCAAGGTGGCCGAGTCCGCTCTGATTGAGGCGAACGCCCGAATGGCGGAGCTGAAGGGCGAATTGGACGCGGCGCTGGCGCGGGCGACCAAGACAGCGGTCGAATTGGAGACGATGATGAAGGCGAGAGAGGAGGACGAGACAACTACCATTGGATACCAGAAGAGCCTCATCGCCCTCGAGGTACGGTACATTGGGCAGTGATTTTATTGGTCAATACTTTCAATCATACCACCGCTTCCACGGATCCGGCTCCCACGGGAGTGCACTTTTACCCCACCTTTTGAACACATAAAGCACATTTTACCCCGCATATATGATCAATTTCTGCATTTTTGCGTGATTTACCCCTTCTTCGCACACGCAAAATACTACTTTACCCCTCCTCTGGGAGAGTCGGCTCCGATGGAAGCATTGCTATGCTTTCAATACTTTTTCTTTTTACAGATGCAGTTATGATATATATACTTGAATAGCTAAACAGTGGTACAATGTAGAACGAAGTCTTGTCACCTCTTGGAACTTGTCGTGGCAAAGGCACAGTTGTCCAATTTTTGTAACGATATTATGGTCACACAAAGGATATATTAATGTATCTTCTCCTTACTATCATTTGCAGTCCCAATTGACGGAAGCCGGCGAGGCGGTGGAGAGTGAGAAGCGCACCCGCGAAACCCTCCAGGGACGGCTCCGAGCCGCCGAAGAGACCATCATGGATCTCGAGGAGCAGAAGGAGGATCTCGAACAGAAGACCGACAAGAAAGAAAAGGTACGGTATACGGTAACTACCAATGAGAGAGAGATAATAAGATACGTCTTATGTTTCGACAACATACTGAGAGTATGTCAGGCATGTTTTGGAAACCTGAAATGGAATGGATAGCCGTTGTTAGTTAGCAATAAGGAATTTTCTCCCATTTTTCAACTGACAATGAGCGTTTTTTGCCTCATATTTACTAACAATTACAATTTCCTACAACTGCTAATTTCCAGGAGCTGACTTCGCTCCGCCAGCAGCTGGCAGAAGCGCGCAAGAAATTGGACGAGGAGGCCGGCGAGAAAATGGAAGAGATGAAGAAGAAGATGAACAGAGAGATCGAGGCAGCACAACAGAGGGCAGCCGATGCCGAGGCGGCCAAGGAGAAGGCCGAGAAGGCGAAGAGGAAGGCCGAACAGGAGGTAACGGATGCAATGGGCTGATATTACTTTTCACGTCGTAGAATAAGGTGATAGATGTTTGGTTTATAGTATTAGTACGAAAATTGTATAATCTTGTACTTTATTGTTATTTTCTTCATTTAGGCAGAGGACATGGCCCGCGAACATGGCGAGATCTCGGCGCAGCAGCGCGAAATGGAGAGGAAGCAAAGGTCATCTTGCTTTTTTCTCTTCGCCTTTGGCTTTCCATCCTGCTTTATCCCAAAAACTCGTTGCTTTCAGAAAGTTCGACCAGCTGCTCTCCGATGAACGCGCGACGACAGCGCGCGCCATCGCGGAGCGTGACGCGTTCGCGCAACAACTGCGAGAGGAGGAAACGAGGAACATGCAGATGCAGAGGGAGTTGGAGGAGCGGAATGAACGGCTGGAGGAAGAGGAGAGGTTGCGCAAGACGCTCCAGCTGGAGGTGGACAATCTGGTGAGGCGTTGGTTGTCTTGTTTATATTGTTACCTTTTTAGGAATGTGGATTGCCTGTTTTTTTTTCGTATTTGTAGTACGTATAGTTGACTGTAGCGTAAGGTTAACTTACAATTACCGATAACTTATCGATTGCTTGTAGGCGTCGACCAAAGACGATGAAGGCAAGAGCAAGTACGAACTGGAGAAGGCGAAGAAGCGGCTCGAGGAGGAATTGGAGAAGGCCAAGGAGAATGTAAGTTCGAGAAAGATTGAGTTCTCATTATTATTGTTACGGATGAGTTAAAATGTTCATTTTGTAATATTGTAAACTATTATGTTTACATTTCTTCTTTTCTGCTGTAAAAACTTCAGTAAATAGGTTTTTGTGATTAGTTTGACGTTGCTAGTAATAACCAAATTGTCGCTTTGTAGCACCACTAAACATAGTTTTCTACCGTAATGCCCTACTTTGTAACGAATTTGGTTCTTAGATGATCACCCTGGAGGATTCCCTTCAACTGGCCGAGGACGATCGGACCCGGCTCCAGGTGCAGATGCAGGCGGCACGCGCCGAGTACGAGAAGAATCTGGCGATGCGAGAAGGAGACGACGAGGACAAAAGGAAGAATCTCGTCAAGCAGGTAAAGGAAATCGGAATTGTAGTACTGACAACAAGATGGTGGCAATTTGTTTCTGGGATAAGGACAACGTTTAGCTTATTTGTTTCTTGTACGTACAGTCGCAGCAAAGTGAAAAGAGAGTACTCGCCACACGAGCACAGTGCTACAGTTAGGGGTTGCTTGTGGTCTGCATAAATGAGTTGTTTACGGTGGAAGCTAGTTTACATAACTTTTGCTTTGTAGCTAGTTTACATAGCTGTTTACTCTGCTTTCTGGAATGTCTTCCCTTTGCAGATCCGTACCCTGGAAGCGGACATCGAGTCGGAGCGTCGCGCCACGAAGCAGGCACAGGCTGCGAAGAAGAAGGCCGACGGCGTGGCAGCCACCCTCAACGAAGACATCGCCGAACTGCAGAGACAGTTGGATGAGTACGCTCGATTGGTAGGTTTTTGTTGAGATTTGCATACAAACATATAGATTTTGAGTATTATAAGGATTTACTGTCAAAAGGTCCACTGATCGTCTGTCGCCTTTTGGCCTTACACTTTGTTTGTGCAACGCGTAAGTTGCGTGTCCTACTGGATACGGGTTTGCACTATTTCGCTCTGGATAGGCTTCTTTCTAACAATGTTTTGGCTGGATGAGAATTGTTTTATATCTTTACTTTATTACAGACCCGTCGTGCGCAGCAGCAGCAGAAAGAGGCGGAGATCGAAGGAGCACAGGCCCGGCAGACCATGGACGAGGCACTCATTCAGGCCAGAGAGGCCGAGAAGAGGTCAGCATTCTTATCACGTTTATGGCGAGAGTAAGATGTGGACAAGAACACGAGAATGACTAGTTTATTCGTATGGTGACGAGTATATGTAGGGGTGGCTGCATTTGCAGCCAGACGCATCATTCGTACGTTATGAGCGGGCCATGCAGGTCCCAACTCCTCCCCAATCGACGAGTAGTCGATTCCTCATTCGTACACCATCGAATCAACCAGGCGGCCTCT
>JACMIJ010001390.1:0-12596 GCA_014805365.1 Koerneria luziae
GTTTCACCCGACCCCTGGTACAGGCCCACTGAGATTTCTGGAAGTCCTTCGAGGTTCCCCCAATCTACAGTTTCACCCGACCCCTGGAACAGGCCCACTGAGGTTTCTGGAAGTCCCTCGAGGTTCCCCCAATCTACAGTTTCACCCGATCCCTGGAACAGGCCCACTGAGGTTTCAGGAGGCCCATGGAACTTCCCGCAATCTACAGTTTCGCCCGGACCCTTCTAATCAAAAAAAAGAGAACTCAAGAACGACCAAAACCCTCTGTTAAACCATCGTTGAATAAAGAAAGCTTTAAAGTGTTATGCATGTTGTACAAAGTAAAAAACCTAACATTCGAAAAGAAATGAAGTGTTTACGTGTGTTATAATACATACTTTCTGCGAGCATAAGATCAGGTGCGTCGTCAAACGCAGTATCGAGGTGCACCAGAACACTGTCGACGCGAGACACTAATTCCCAAAGTGACGCCTCAACTCTGTCTTATCTTTGCCATTGTGTGCATATAAATAGTAGATCAAAAACATGTACGCATACATTCAACAATGAGGTCGGTTCTCGTCGTGTTCGCTCTGCTTGGCACGGCGCTGGCGAAACCAGCCGCCAGCTCGAAGGACGCCGTCTTCGGTGGCGTCTTTTGTGATGCGTGCAAGGAGGTTGTTGCGGTAAGCCTACACCGGAGAGTTGATAACACCTTAGGGCGTGCCGGGGATCGAACCCGGGTCTTCTGTATAGTGTGGTGCTAAGTACTATTGGCACACTTGGCTCCGTTCTATACAAATATCCGACTGTCTCAATATAGTCAAGTCTTATTGTTAGGTTTCTTACCAATCACACAAATTAGCTAAAGGATTCAAATGTATCGCAACCCTGAGTGGTTTCACAAGCATGTGAAGTTATAATAAACTGTGAAACATTTCAATACGTTAACAAAACTGATCATATAGCGACAGTCGGATATTTGTACAGAACGGACTCAAGTATTCCAATAGTAAATCGCGCCAACTCATACCGACTAGACTCGTCGACTCGATTAGAGTCAATTCGGCATCATACGTTGATTGCTTTGAGACACATCATATAGCGACAGTCGGATATGGGGGTATGATGCGGGGTAGAGGTACATGGTAGTGGTCGAACCACGAAGGAATCGGGCCGGGTTCGGGTGGGATCCACCGGCCTTAAATTTCCCAAAATGTTCCTGGCACATTAGGAACCCCCGTCGAGGAATCCCTCTGATTACTGGACGGGGATATATCTGAATGTGACTCTTGTAGTTCCCTTACGTTGATTGCACTTTCAGTTGGTCGAAACAAACGGTGTCACCGATGTGAACGCTCAGATCAACAGTGCCACTCAGTACTACTACGAGTTTCTCGGATTCTTCGCAAAAACTTGTCGAACACAAATTTTGAATGTATGAATCTCCTCTACCATCCGTAAACGTAAAATGGATCAGCGTGTGAAAACGAAAGCCTTGCGGTATATTATTTTGGTTTTGATATCTTCCAAGTAACTAAAAGACTACTGGATTTGAAAGTATGATTGCCACGTTGTTGTTGTTGTTGGAAGATGCTTACAATTATGTATTCGATGCTCGTTGGGGTATTCCATAAGGCGATCAGAAATACAATGTACATTATCATACCTGACGCCGTTCTATACAAATATCCGACACTGTATGATCAAATCTTATTGTTAGGTTTATTTCAAATTACACAACTACGCCAAAGTATTGCATTTTTTTCGCAAAGCAATACCGTTTCACAAGTTTGTAAACTGTGTGAAACTGTGAAAAAATTAAATATATTTACAATTGAATTTTTGTATGGAACGGAGCCAGATAAGCCAATAATATGCAACATCACCAGCTTTCAGCTATCCAGATACTGTTCCTCGATCATCATACGTATTGCAAAAACGTGAGCAAATGTGTGTGAAATAATCAAATGTGAGATAAGAACATATAAATCGTGTTCTTGCTTCAGGTCGAAGGAAATCTGGCCAACGCCATTAACCAGCAGCAGTCTCCATCGACGGCATGCTCAGCTGTGAACCTTTGCGACGCTGAAATCGACTACTCCACGGTTTCACCTGACCCATTCAACAGGCAAACTGGAAGTTCGGGAAATCCATCCAACTTCGCCCAATCCGGGATATCTTCCTCAATAAAACACTCATTATAAACACATTATAAACACTTTTTTTTGAAATAATGGTTTCGGGTCTCCTTTAACATTCGAAAGGACATATGCATATGTAACTAAAGTACATATGTAACACACACTTCACGGTATCAAACGCTAACAGATATTCGACACACTTGTTGCTAACATGTGTATGCTGACAATAACAGCGCAAGACATTCCTTCAAATGTCGAAATATTCTCTTTCTAGTTTCTACTCATCTCTGGTTAACAGCTTCGTGTGTGTCCAATTTGTTGTGTGTTTGTAGTTTTCACTCGGTCTGATCAAACAAAGTAATCAAGGCAATTGTATGTTTCGCTCGTTCGCCACGACGAGAGACGTATCGGCAATCTTTAAAGGTGCTGAACAGAACTGTGTATAAGAGACCCTGCGAGATGGACACTATATAAGGAAGAGGTGGCTTTTGTCTCCGAGGTTTCACTGTTTCTGGCCCCCTCCTATCTCCTATCTGACCCCGTTCTGTACAAATATCCGACTGTTACTGTATGATCAAATCTTATTGTTAGGATTCCTTCCAATTACACAAATTTGCAAAAGTATTGAAATTTTATTGCAATCCTAAGCCGTCTCCCAAGTTGTAAAACTGCAATGAACTGTGAACCGGTTGAATATGCTTATAAAACGGAATAGTTAACGACAGTCGGATATTTGTACAGAACGGACTCAAATATTGCAATAGTACTAAACCTAAGCCGTTAGTTAGCCTTAGTTCAGGAAAACATCACTTTACATGTATCATCAACACCTAGAAATGTCGTCGAGTGTCTTCATCACCGGCGCCAACCGTGGAATCGGCCTCGGCATCGTACAACAGTTTTTGAAAGACCCGAGCTTCGTCCACATCTTTGCCACTACCAGAAACATCTCCAAATCCAAGGTACTATTACTGTATCTGACTTCGTTCTGTACAAATGTCCGACACTGTTGCTATGATAGTCAGATTTTAAGCGTATTCAAACTGTTCACAGTTCATTACAGTTTTAAAGCTTACAATAGGAGACGGCTTTGGATTGCGAAAAATTTCAATACTTTGCAAAGTTGTGTATTTCTAAAGAATTCTAACAATAAGATTTGATGGCACAGTGACAGTCGGATATTTGTACAGAACGGTGTCAGATGAGCCAATAATATTTAAACAATGAGAAACTTATTGTATGTATTAGACATAAACAATATTTATCAAGAATGTAATAGCAACTAAAACAAGAACTAAATGTATAAATTATTGCAGGAACTAACGTCTATCAAAGATCCTCGCTTCATATAATCGAGATGGATGTGGCCAGTGATGATTCAATCAAAGCAGCTGTTCCCAAGGTACTGTCCTCTCAACATTTATGTTATTGAGCGTCAAAAACCTTGCAATTTTTTTTTCGGAAAGTGAGTGTTTAAAACACTCAAAATGTAGGGCTCATATTTCTTTGAGCAGCGACAGTCGGAAATTTGTCAAATATTTCAATTGTACTCGTTCGATATGTTTCACAGGTGGAAGCCGTGCTCGGTGGCAAGGGTCTGGATATTCTTGTTAACAACTCTGGAGTCCTCGAAAACTATCCCATCGACGGTCCTCCTGACAGGGCCAAGTTGCATCGTATTTTCGATATCAATGCTGCCGCCGTCTTAATTGTTACACAGGTAACAGCTTTAAAAAAATTGTAGTTGAATTTATTACTATTGAAAACGATTGGATGTGAATATGGATGTCCTAACAATAAGCATGATCCGAGGATTTTTCGAAGAATGATTAATTGTAACTTTCTGTTCGTGTTGATATGGCATAGGTACATTATGTTGAAACAATGGGACTTCTGTGTGATCTCAAATTGACATTGTTCTTTCGATTGAAGCTGTGGGGTATGCAAATGAGCCATAATAGACAAGAAGCGAAATATTAGGCTTTCCATGCGAAAAAATGACTCCTCTTTTTGTTTGAGTTGGCACGCATACTGTACTTGCAGTTGTTTTTCCCGTTACTCCGAAAAAGTGCGCTTCCAAAAGTGGTTACGGTAAGCAGCGGATGTGGATCGGTTGGCGCGTCGCTTGGCTCGGTCGGCGATCTTGGAATCATTGGCTACTCGATGAGCAAGGTATGTATTATTAGATTATCTTACAAATGCCTCGACTGTCGTTACATGTTCAGTTTTCTTAACGCCTTCAATAATTGTGTGACTCTGTGCTGCCATGTGTTGAGGATGAATAGACTAAGGTAGAAACTTTGAGTGTACAGGCTCGATACCGTACAATATGGTGACAGTCGGATATTTGTATGGAACGGAGTCAAGTATTCCAATAGTATTGTTATATCATAATAGTATTATACTATGATAAAACATTTGTTGATTCCTTGAACCACCAACTGTTTTTGAGAAATCGTATTTATCACGACTGGACATAAGTACTCTATGATACAATGGTCCTGTTTCGTAGGAATTACTCGCACAATGCAATAAAACTAATGTGCCAAAAAAGTGAAAGGTGTTGCAATACTATAATATATTGATGAATAAACCAACAATGAAGCCTAATGGTGATAAGTTTTTCTATGCGTGTAGTGTGATTACAGCTGTTGGGAGGGGGGAGCTGAGAAGACCAGTCTTGTTGTTAGCGTGAACTCTGTTGATGTATGTCGCAAATGTTATCGCACTTTCGAAGAGCACACACATACATGCGTTGTGTCTTGTGCCTGGCGTGTATGAATTGTTCCCGTCTTCCTTCCGCATTTCATGAGAGACAATGCATACAAGAAGAACAATAGGAAATGTTGTTTTTGATAAGTAAGTAACGTAAAGTATGACATAGTCTGTTTGAATTTTTTTTGGATAGATTGTCAACTACTACAAGCATCAAAAGAAAAAAAACTAGGAGCCAATTAATAGACTACGTTTATAAAACAAACACTATGTTTTAATGGTCAAAGTAATAGAAAGTTAAGTTTTCCAATTTGTTACGTATGCTTTAAGTTTTGTTCATTGTAATTAGGGATATGAATTCTGTTCAGAGTGCTGCCAATCAAGTGATGTGCACGCTGGCGGTGGACCACTTCGACGATCCGATCATCTTCACCTCATTCTGCCCCGGAGCAGTCCAGACCGACATGAATGGGCGTGGCAATGTTTCGGTTAGTGTTTTCAGCATCTTATTGTTAGCCTCCTCATATGTACATTGAGAACAACGCACTATCTTATTCCGTTGTCCAGATACCGGTCTGTTGTTACATAGAATACTCTTATTGTCAAGATTCTTTCCATAACACAAGTTTTCCAACGTGTCCATTAAAAAAAACTTTATAAGCTGTGCTGCGCAAAATACGCATATATAGTGACTGTTGGATATTTGTACAGAACGGAAACAGTTGTTTCAATAGCACGCTAACAATAAGAATATTGCAAAGTAAAGTTCTCAAGGGCTGATAGCTTGCGGGGTAGTATGTTGAGTGGATCGCAAATCCAAAACCAAACCAAACCTGACCTTGTGCATGGTAGATCAAGCGTTCTACCAATGCTCTACGCCCCCAATAGAGCGCAAATTACACATCTATATTCAGGTTGAGGAGTCCACGACCGCACTGGTGAATTCGATCAAGAAGCTGACAAAGATCCATTCGGGCGGATATTACCAGAGGGATCTGGTGGCCATCCCTTACTAGTCCCTTGACTATTGCATACATAACGAAATATGCAATGAACACAATTCCATAGATAAGAGAAGATAACAAACACAAAGACAAAGGATATAAGATACAAGATAAAAAGGGACAAAGTTCCTAACAATAAGTTCCGATCAAATGTCACTGTTTCTTCCACCGAACAATAAAGCAATTGGGTTGGAGTAACTAATTACACTTGTCTTTGTGTTTGTTGTCTCCTTTGATGAAAACATTGTGATAACATTCAATATTTCTGTTTCAATCCCCATTTATCCTTACATAGTAGCCTCCGAACTTCAGTTTTTTGTCCGTTTTCAACATATCGTAGTGAAAAAAAACAGATTAATTGTAAGAAAAAATGTAAACTGTTAGAGAAGAGCTACATTGTCATGAATGTATGTATAAATGCAAAACTGTATAAATGCAATTTTGTCGAATATAACCTTTTTATTGCCTTGAAACAATAAAATCACGCGAATAAACATGTGCAACACAATGTTGAAACAACCTAGTTTCTAGTTTCTGTTTGATTGGTCGCGATTTGTGCACTTTGGCTGATCTGTGATAGTGTTTTCTCTCGTTCGTTTGTTAGTATTCTACCTCCAAACTAACAATCACTTCTTGCACAACACGGTTGTCTACCGCTCCTACTCTCCTTAAAGCGGGTGGGAAACCGTCAGTTTAAAGAGAAATTTGCTTATGTGTATTCCCTGAACACAAAAGTGACGGGTCAATAAAACACTCGTTATGAACACATTTTGTGCGAATGAAATGACGGTTTCCAGAACTCCTTAATAATAGAATTCTTAAACATCAGTCATTCCACTTTGTATGGCATGTATTTGAATTACTCAGAGAAAAATAAGCCTCAAATAAGCCTGAATAGTGCTTGAGTGTTTAAAACACTCATTTTTTCAGTGTTAAGTATTTCGCAATCCTATTGTAAAAATGAGTGTTTAAAACACTCAAGCACTAAAGAGTGTTTATAACACTCAAAATTTGAGGCTTATTTTTCTCTTGTACCATCAGGACAGTCTCGTTATTGCTCTATTCTCGTTCTCTATCATTATTTTAATGCACTGTGGTTCTGACTAGCTCCTGCCGTACATGTTTTCAAATGTTTCAACGGACATTGAAATATTTTTGTTTAGTTGAAATTTCAAGGCATTCTAGGAAGCAGCATGTCGAGTGTCTTCATAACCGGTGCGAATCGTGGAATCGGACTCGGCATCGTACAACAATTTCTGAAAGATCCGAGTTTTGTGCACGTTTTCGCAACGACGAGAAATGTGTCGAACTCAAAGGTAATCTCTTTGTATTAAGTTCCCCACAATGAAATTACTTCCGTGTTTGGAAATCGGTCTAGATAGTTTGTAGTTGAAACAATATTGCCGCAGATGCTAGCAACAAAATGCTGTGTGTTTCACTCTTTTTGTACACTCCTTGGGCTCGTAGATGTGTTGGAAAACGGTACATAGTATACGGTAATACAATACTAATATTAGCAAGATGGTGAAAATTTTATTTATTATTGTACCTTGCATTCACCCACCTTGAAAAATACGATTACATCAATGTTCTTCAGGAGCTAACATCCATCAACGACCCACGTCTTCATGTAGTCGAAATGGACGTGGCCAATGACGACTCCATACGGTCGGCATTGACCAAGGTAACATGCACTCAAAGAACAATTAAATTCAAATGAGTTTGGAATGTGTTTGAGGGTTTGAAACCTTCATTTCCCATGTATAAAAATATACTAACAATAAGCAACTTTCAATTCAAAAATGAGGTTGTTGGAACAATGCATTCAATTGTAAGTAATGAATGAGTTCCTCAAAATCCAGGGTGCTTTATTCCTGTGAGCACAACTTATATGAAGACGTATAAACTTATATATACACAACCAATACCGTTTAGGCGGAAGCTGTCCTTGGCAACAAGGGCCTGGACATCCTTGTGAACAATTCGGGAGTGCTTGAGAGCTATCCCGTTGACGGTCCTCCTGACAGGGCCAAGTTGCATCGCATCTACGATATCAACGCTGTTGGCGTTCTTATTATAACTCAGGTCGGTTTTAATCTTCCTTTTTGGCATGCAAGAGCGCGTCCCAGCGGTCGACATCCCTAATTGTAAGATTAGAAACAGCGAGTTGTAAGAGTACGCAAAGTTCTTACATATGTGTCCATAACTGTGATCACATATAAACTATGTATTGTGGTCCCTATGGTTCGGAACAGAATAGTTCTAATGTTTTGCTGATATATCATGTTTCTTATGTATTTCTACAAAACAGAGTCAGATCCTCAAAAATTAATCTTTTCTAGATTTTCCTGCCGTTGCTCAAGAAAAGTACGCACCCGAAGGTTGTTACCGTGAGCAGCGGATGCGGTTCGATTGGAGCTTCGCTCGGGTCTCTTGCTCAGGCTGATCTCTACGTCATTGGTTACTCGATGAGCAAGGTAATAATAATACGCTGTATTTAAAACACCGTTAAGAGAAAGAGTTTATTTTGTGAAAATATATGTATATACATTTATGCAATGAAGTAGCTTCGAAAGAAAACCGTACAAAGAATCGCCATAATTTCCCGAAAGAGCTATCATACATACTCTTAGAAACTAGAAAATTACTGGTTTTGGTCTCTACCATCGGACCAACTCATTTCGTGCCATAATATCGTATTGTTGGGATACGGTTGTGATCTGAAGTGAACCCGAGCTTTTAGCTCTTTTAAAAGGGGGCCGGAAACCGATATTCCGAAATAACAAAACAGCGTGTATTCTGTGCGAGGGGGCAACTATATAAGGAAATGACGAGGATTCACAGTTTCTGGTCTCGTTTAGAAATAGTATGGCATACCATTCATTGTTTTCCAGAGTGCGGTGAACCAGGCGATGAAAACACTGGCCGTTGATCACTTCAACGATCCGATCATCTTCGTCTCCTTCTGCCCGGGAGCAGTCCAGACAGATATGGCCAATGGTCGAGGACTAATCACCGTGAGTTCACAAAAAATAACTAAATATTATAAATATTACACTTCTTAGCTTATTTTTAGTGCAAATCGTCTTTTGTAAGTCGATTCAAAGATCAGCCGCCGTAGTAATATGAAAGGAAGATACATAGTGATCCTTTTACTTTACCCTGGTAGAGCATCCCCACCTTGTCCCTAAAAACGTCCCATTGCATTTATGTCTTATTGTTAGTCCACAGCAATATGCAACTTGCAAAGAATTGAACCTTCACCCATTGCTTTACAGTACCGATATGTTTCTCCTTTCACTTCAAAAATGCTGCTAGTGCTACGGCGACAGTGCATAGGGTGGGAGAGGGGAGGTGTTCCGGGACAGGTTGTCTTGCCCGACTATAATGTTGATCTCCAGGTCGAAGAGTCTACTTCAACGCTGGTTGACTCGATCAAGAAGGTGACCAAAATCAACTCTGGCGGATACTATCACCGAGATCTGCAAGCAATCCCGTACTAAAACCTCATTTTACTGGAGTGACCGATTATTAGACTATAGAATACGCCTTTGATTGATTACTGATGCCTTGTCGTCGATGTTCCCCGATGGATGAACGCAATTGCACTCATGATTTCGGAATAAATGAAATGACTAGTTATTTCCTTTTCTTGTCTTTTGTACATATGAATATATAACTTTCGCAAAATGATAGCATAAATTTTATTGTTATTGTTCTTTACCGATAAAATTTTTGTGCTAATGTATGCAAATTCATCACTGTTCAATATAATCATGTTTATCTGAGATCTATTCCAGGCATCCACTTTGATATACAGTATAAAGTTTTGAATTTTATTCGATTTCATTCAAAACCTACTGTGGACTATTAGCCTTCATATGCCCGTAATTAAACGGTTTTTGTTACTAATAAAGTTTTTTCGAGGGTGTTTTGCTGAGCATCAAAACGTATGCACAATCATAACATAGAATACGAGCATTTCGTCTCTCGTTCTCTACACAACACTGGTAGCTCTAATTTTCCCAACAATTCGGGTATCAATATGTCTTATTAAGGAAACTCTGAAACCGTTATTCCGTAGTAGAACTGTGTGTAAGGGAACATTTGTGAGAAGTAGGCTCACATGATATCCACGATGTGATCAATCACAGTTATTACAACGTCCTATGAAATCTTTCTATGGAAATTTACAACACTTGGAGTGTTTCCAGTACAAAATTTTCGACATCCCGCGCGTTAGTCACAAGTCAGGAATATGTCTGAGTAGGGCAAAGATAGTAAAATAAGCAAATGGTGTTTTTTGCCTCGCAGGATTCATGGTTTCCTTTGAGTAACACATTCTTTCACCAACACACAAAACATTGCACATTGTAATATTTTAAGGTTTATTTTAAAAGCAATGTTCTTGCTGGCAGGTCCTGTTTCTGCCGTCTCTTATTGTTAGAATTCAACGATGTCTTACAGTTGAAAAAAAATTCTGATTCATTGCAATGCATCTTTTATCGTAAGCGTCACATCATGTTGAGGTTGTTGAAGCATTGCCTGTTTCAAATTTGCATGTATTATGTTCCTGCCATAGGATTCTTGTTGATTCAGAAAGCCTGCCGAAATGTCGAGCGTCTTTATCACTGGTGGACATCGAGGCATCGGACTCGGTATCGTGAGGGAGTTCCTGAAGGACCCGAACTTCAAGCATGTCATCGTATCTACCATAAACATTGCCCAATCTAGCGTATGTGTTTTTTTTTGTTTTTGCTTTAGGTTACACGGTAATAGTACTTATTATTGGAATACCGTTCTGCACGGGGCCACACACAATGTCGCAACATGGTCATACATTATTGTTATAGTTCTTCCTTGCTGAGCTATGCCAACATATTCAAATTGTTTGTGGTATTGTGAGGTTTTACGGGTGCACCCCATTTGCGCCATTCCCATTTGCGCCAACTGTTGTTATCTCTTCGTGAGACGTAATTTTTTGAACTTTTAGTACCGTACTTTCCAACGGCTATGGTCACTAGAGTGCACAAGAAATTTCAGCCTTGTAGACACCAAATTGGGGCAAGTAGATCGAATGGCGCAAATGCAAAATGGCGCAAATGGGGTCCTCCCGGTTTTACAAACTTGCGAAACTGCTATGAGGAATTGCATGCATTTACAACTTTGAGTATACAGCGAGAGTCGAGAATTTGCGTCGAAGCCGGGGTATATGAAAAATCTACCGCGTATCGTTTCATCAGACTTCCTTCTCTTCACAAATATTAATACATTCACGAAACACTGAAGAGCCGTTTGTTTCTGGGCACATGATGTGTGCAATAGTGGCATAGCTCACTAAGCAGATTGTTCGGTGGTTACACCAAAATCCCACGGTGGTTCCACGGCAAAGCACCAAAAATACACCGAGATCCCACAATGGGATTTTGATGGAACTTCGGTGAGAGTTTGGTGGCTCCACCAAAGTTTCGGTGATCCCACCGAAATCCCACCTTTAAAGGTGGAACCACCGAACAAGACATTTACTGAGATCTGGCTACATGTGCTTCTTATTGTTAGGACATCAAAGATGCATTTTCCAGGACCTTACAGCCATCAAGGACGCACGTCTTCACATCGTTGAAATGGACATTACAAATGACGATACCATCATGGCAGCCTTAAAGAAAGTTGGTTCATTTGCCGTGTTTTGGGTAGTTCTTTTATTTTGGTTTCCTTTTCCATAACGTCCTAGCCCTCTCAGGACTCCCTGCAGGCGAAATACTTTGAACACCGGGGAACATTGCTTCGTCTGCATTGATCTGCACAAGCATGTTTTGTCGTGTCTTAGTCTGCGTAGGCTTTTACGTGTCATTGGTTGGTGGGGGCAATTCGTATAGAAATAAACCTAGGAACAATTCTATTAAGAAACCCATATAGATAACCATAACCAGGGCTGATTTAGAAGCATCTTGTTGTTAGAAAAGCAATTGCATCGCAAGTTGTTGAACTTATCATGGTCAAGTACTACTTTACTCTTCTTAGGTAGAGACGATAGTCGGTTCAGCCGGCCTGGACATTCTCGTCAACAATGCCGGTGTCATAGAGAACTACGCCGTGGGTGGTCCAATTGACAGAGCGAAACTGCACAGATTGTTCGATGTGAATGCGGCCGGAGCACTCATTCTTATCCAGGTAGCCAAAAAAACTTACAAACGGAACAAAATTAAAAAAACTCTGCTCAAGTTGTAACCTAAAGAAATTAAGATAACTACTTCATTGTCAGCAGAAAAAAAACTACGGTAGGTCAGCACAATATAGTCGTGACTGATTGTGAGACAGCCACGCTTTTCCTTTTCATGATTCCAAATGTACGACGTGTATGTATATATGAATCATCGTCGCCCATAAAAGGCACATTCATGATTACATTGCCAGTTACCCTATGAACATCTCTGTAGAGGGTCGTACAAAACACCCACGGTTTGAGGTGCGGCCAAGCCTCAAGTCGTATCAAATATCACCTATGCTTGTTTCCACAGCGCGTTACTACCGCCTGTCTATGTACAGTACCTGATTGACATACAGTTACAAGGGCACCTAACTCCATAGCAAAAGGATGTGCATCAGACCTGACTTTTTTTCGTACAGTACGAAAAGTACGAAAAGTACGACATTTTTCGTACTGGTAGTACGAAAAGTACGAAAAAAAGTACGAAAAATTTCGTACTTTTTCGTATGTTCATCTTACACTATCGGTATGTTAATTTGGCAA